>CM040987.1:269088-306834 GCA_022985145.1 Pangasius djambal | reverse complement strand
AACCTTTGGACCGTACTGTAGATTGACAGATTTTAAGAATCAGTGTTAGAAGATGTGAAATTTCTAAAAATCCTTGTTTTGTTATATTTATTATGCATTATTATATTTCAATTCAATTCAATTTTATTTGTGTAGCGCTTTTAACAATGGACATTGTCACAAAGCAGCTTTACAGAAATAAATACATTTATTAAATTAAACCAAAATAAATTGTAAATATGTAAATTTATCCATAATGAGCAAGCCAGAGGTGACGGTGGTGAAGGAAAAACTCCCTGATTTACCTTTTATTCATATAAAACCCAGATATTTTCAACCATTAGGTCATAACTGTAACCTCTGAGTTATCTCTGTCCCTCAGAAATCTCATGTCTATAGTTTAGCAAGTGTGTGTGCTGACGTGTGTGTGTGTGTGTGTGTGTGTGTGTGTGTGTGTGTGTGTGTGTGTGTATTAAAGGGTCATAAGCTGAAGGAGAGACTGACTCCGGTGCTGAACCTCCTGACTGAGAGCTGTAGGGCTCACAGAGAAACACGACACTATCTCAGACAGCAGGTGCCAAAACTTTACGCATACCAAGCGCTTTAGCTCACTGACTGTGTGTATGTTCTATACAGTTCCATATTAGTATCTACTGTATAGTATCTATACTGAGTATCTATATTGAGCACCTGTTTGCTTGTGTGGTGTTTTCATACACACTCATGTCATTAAATAAGAGAAAAGGCAAAAAAATATTTCTACACTTTGATCCCCATAAAAAAAGTCCAGATTCCTTCGATATGGAAATTGGAAAAGCTCCCTAACCCACATGCCCCGCCCCCTGTTCCCTTGTAAACAGGTTTTTTTAGACTGTATTTGCATACTGGAACCTGATTGGCTCTTATATTTGATGATGCAGTAATGGCACATGTGCCTAGGGGTTTGATTAGTTCTGATTGGTTAATAATGCAACACAGCCACTACATCATTTGCATAAATCCAACACTAACACAAATTTTCCCATGTGATTAATGTTTAAAAGGAAAAATGCTACAGTAATCATTTTTCATATCACACATTTCACATCATCTGAATTTACCCTGAAGGAGTTTCATCATAAAACACATTTTATAACATTGACATGAGTTGAGGTCTGAGTCGTCTGATCTTTCTGTGCTGTTGGTCAGATTCTGCCGCCGCTGAGGGACGTGGCGCTGAGGCCCGAGCAAGGGGACACGATCCGTAACAAACTGGTGAGACTGATGACGCACGTGGACACGGAGCTGAAACACTGCGCCGCTGAGCTGCTGTTTGTGCTCTGCAAAGAAAACGGTACAGAAACTCACGCCTACAGTTAGAGCTTTAACGCCAGCCATCCTGAGTCATTTAGAAGGTCTAGCAGTAGAAAGATGAAATTTATAATCCAAAACAATTCCACTTATTAAACTACTCGCAGCGTAGAATTCTGTCCTGTTCCTACAGTCACACAGAACCGACGCCTCCCTTTATAAATATTTACGGGAAACATATATTTCTCATGTTCATACCGCAACATACATCACATTTCCCCCTCATCTTAGGATACGATGAGATGAGATGAGATGAGATGAGATGATGAGATGAGATCAGATAAGATGATGAGATGAGATCAGATAAGATAAGATAAGATGAGATAAGATGATAAGATGAGATGAGATAAGATGATAAGATGAGATAAGATGAGATGAGATGATGAGATGAGATGATGAAATGAGATAAGATGATGAGATGAGATAAGATGATAAGATGAGATGAGATAAGATGAGATGATGAGATGAGATAAGATGAGATGAGATGATGAGATGATAAAATGAGATGAGATGAGATGATGAGATGAGATGATGAGATGAGATGAGATAAGATGAGATGAGATGAGATAAGATGAGATGAGATAAGATGAGATGAGATGAGATGATGAGATGAGATGAGATGAGATAAGATGAGATAAGATAAGATGAGATGAGATAAGATGAGATGAGATGAGATGAGATAAGATGAGATGAGATGAGAGGTACCTTTATTGATCCGCCGTAGGGTAAATTCAAGTTGTCAAAACACCACAAATGTGAGGAGCAACATCAAAGAAAAAAGAATTCCATAAATATCAGAAGTAGAATAAAATAAAAATAATATAGGATATAAATATAAATAATAATAGAAACAATAAAATAGATCAGTGTGTATGTATATAAATTTCATAGTGGAATTCAAAGCTATACATGATGAAACCGTTTTGCAGAACCCAAACTGAGTAAAAAGTAGTTCTGAACCCGAGGTCAGGTTGTTGATTGTTGATGTGTGTGGCGGTGGGATTCTGTACTGAGCTACAATCACCACATGAAGCTGTGAAATAAATTAATTAAATTACAGCATGTTACAAATAGGGAGCAGGTTTTTTTCCCTCTGGCTGATGGAATGGAACAGAGAAGGCCGTGAGCGTCATAGCAGCAGACGACTGAGTCACTGAGTCCATCGATCAGTGACGAATAAAAATCGGACAAAAAAAGTCTGCTACTGATTTACACGACAAAACAAATCAGCGCAGTCATGGCTCGGGTTCAGTGAGCAGTGTGGTAGAGGGGTGCCAATATTTTTTCTACACACTCAGAAAGTGATCGGAGTGAGAGGTGGAAGTGATAAAATGGACACTGGGTGAGTGTCTCTCTGACTAATAACCGTGTGTGTGTGTGTGTGTGTGTGTGTGTGTCAGTGGGCCGGTTCGTGAAGTACACCGGTTATGGCAATGCAGCAGGTCTGCTAGCAGCCCGAGGTCTCCTGAGCGGTCGCAGCTCGACGCCTCAGTCTCAGTACTCCAGCGACTCGGACTCGGACACGGAGGAGTACCGACAGGCCAGAGACAGGATCAACCTGGTGACGGGTCGAGTGGAGGAGCCGCAGCCCGACCCCATGGAGGGGATGAGTGAGGAGGAGAAGGAGGCCGAAGCTGTGCGTCTCGTCGCCATGTTCAACAGACTCTCCAGGTGTGTGTGTGTGTGTGTGTGTGTGTGTGTGTGTGTGTGTGTGTCCTCGTCCACAGTATATGGATATTTTTGGAAGTGCAGTATTTCTTGGTCTGCCGTCTACACAAAACGGTGCTCTGAAAATGAAGCTTTGCATAAAAATTCCCTCCAGCGTGGAGAAATTTCAAAACTCACTTTCCACTGTTTTTATTCAGATGGACAGGAAAATCTTTTGAAAACATTGACATCACATTACACTTTGTTTGATTATTACACCCTGATCAGAGATGTACTCCTAATGAATCCACCGCTCCGGCGCTACAAACCGCACTGAGAACAGCACGCTGTATTCCAGTGGAACCTTAAGCATTAGTTCATCATCATCATCATCATCATCATCATGAGTCCTCCTGGTTGTCCCACTCCAAAAATAACAAAAATAACCAAGAAAATGTATATAACATTCCTGCAGAGATTAACTTAATTCACAGTTCCAGTTCCACTCCAGCACACTAGATGGCGATAACAGTAACAATCTCTTTTCTGGGACCTCAGAGAGGAATCCATGGGAGAATTATGTCTTACAGATGAGTTCTGCACCCAGACCTTTCTCCACCATTTGGCCATGTTTGTGTTTTTCCTCATTTCTTCTTCTCTATCGCTCAGTGCGCAGCTCAGCGTTATTACTGAGGCATTTGACGCAATAGTTTCCGAAGTAACATCGATACCTTCTGGGCTGGCGTGCTCAAGTGAGCGTTATTAAATCATTTTTGCATTTTCGTGTGGAAGGAATGTTTCTGTGCATGTGTGGGCGGAGCCTGTGTGTAGGTTACATTTCCGATTATTCCTTAAAAAAAAAAATCTCTTAAAGGTGACATGAGGAACTTTTAAAGCGGCTGTAAGCATCAAACAAAATCTTTTCAGCTGCAGTTCAGGTTTGCGAGTCTCCCAAAGTCCCAAAGTCTCAAACTCCACCTCTTTTACTCTGAGACCTCCCCCTGTCTGTGATTGGATCAAATACCACATGGTACAATTTTCAGTTCCTTGTTGCAGCAGCAGCATGAACACCTTTAAAAAAAAACTCACGGAGCCAGAGCGTGATTACTGCATCTGTACGACACGCGCAGAAGAGATGTTAAAGATGTTCACTTGTGCGTAAATTCAACCTGTTACTAAAATGGAGTGAGAAAAAACCAGAAAAGAAACCATTTTGCTTCCTCTAGACTATAGATAATGTACGAATTGGACCATCAATATGCAGCCAATCAGGACAAGAAGGCGGTTCTACTCACCTTTCAATCACGTGGCTCATATAACCGCACATAAGCCTCTTTAGCCTTGTCTGCATTTAGAAAGTGACAAGACAGCTGGCATGCAGGTGTTACTGACCGCAGCTTTAAACCAGTCTTAAGCCATGTTTACTCTGTTGATATAATTATCTATTAACTAGCACTGCGTAATCACACCCCTCATTGTTGTTCTGACCTCCTGCCCCTTAGGAGGAAGCACTAATATACTGAAAAGGTTCAACAGATAACTTTAACTCATTTCCTCCAAAATCGCTGACTGCACCTTTAACTCTGTGTGTGTTTGAGTTTAAGCATTCCTCTTTTCCTCTCCTTTACCTGTTCCTTCTCTGTGTGTGTTTCTCAGGGATAAGATCATTCAGCCGATGTCGGTGATGCCGGATGGCCGACTGGCGCCTCTCTGTGGCCGCATGAGAAACAGCACCCTGGAAGAGGAGGAAGAGGAGGAGGAAGAGGAGGAGGAGGAAGAAGCAGACTGTGAAGAAGAAGTGGATTAGAATGCGATCCTCAACCCTGAACCTCCAGAATTCAGTTCCAGCTCTGATCCAACCGCTAATGTAATGGACTGAAAGTGGATTCTGTAGGGAGGTAGATCTGCAGGTACAGGGTTGTTAATCAATGGTGTAGATGGAGAGCAAAATGAAGGGATCACAAAAGGATAGAGAGAAAAAAGAGAAAGAGAAAAGAGACAGTCTGAGATACAGTGCAGAGAAGGGAAAAGAGATGAGGAATGATTATTATTATTAAATGTACATAAAAGCACAGACCATGGCAGTTCTGTAAACAGGAAAGTGTGTGTGTGTGTGTGTTATGCATATGTGTCTGTGCAGTCATATTTTAGCAGCATCCCTGCAGGAAAATCTGTAATAATTTTGAAGAGTGAGAGTTACAGTGAGAGAGAGAGAGAGAGAGAGAGAGAGAGAGAGAGAGACAAAGAAAGACAGCCATCATCGCAGACAGAAAAATGCTAGCAAGGTTGCCATGACTGCGTTGCCATGGTAACTACAGGAATATGTAGTTCTCCAGATTTGAGAGATTTCTCTCTCTCTCTCTCTCTCTCTCTCTCTCTCTCTCTCTCTCTCTCCTCCTTTCCCAAGTGTGGAGTGTTTACCTCGGATGAGAACTGCTGAGGTTCAAATCTAATGCTGTGTGAGCTGTAATGAAAGAATATTAGCAGCTAAATAAAAAAACATTTCATTTCCTGTACTCTCAGAGAGGCGTTTTCATTTGCAGCACGATTCCCCCCCACACTTTTATTCAAAAAGCCGTGCAATGGTGGAATTACAGCATGCAGAGGGACCATTAACCACATCAGCACAGTTTAATGTGTGGCTTTCAATCCTCTCTGTCTCACTCACTGCTTTTCTCCTTTTTGTTCCCCAACCTGAAAGCCAGAGAGGCTGAGAGCTGAGGAAGGGGAGGAAGCCGGGACCAGACAGGCGACAGCTTGTGAGTCAGCAATCACAAAATAGCAAGACAACAGGCGCGTGATTATACGCTGTAATGATATTATAAATGTTAAAGTTACAATCTCAGTTTAAATGCCCCACATGAAGAATTTTAAAACAAAGGGAAAAACTGAGAAAACTATTTATACATTGTTCTGATAAACTACTAAAGGTTAAAACTGGCTCGAGGTATATTAAAGGTGTAGTCAGTGATTTTAGCGGTACTGTTTCCTCTAAAGCCACGCCCCCAAAACGCTACACCATGGCCGCTTTCACACCTATTGGTCCGTTTAGTCCAATCAGAGAGAAATTCTTTCTTGGTTTCACACGTCACATATTTAAACAAGCCAAAAACAAACAAAAAACGTCGTTTGAGGGGTGTGTAGGGCGGAAAACATCCTTGCAAGTCTCATTTCATTTAAAAAAAAAAAAAAAATAATAAATCTAAATAAACCTTTACCGAGTGGACAGAAAAATCCCCTGAGCGCAGAGAACACGGAGCCAGTGATAAATAATTGATTATATAATTATATCACTGACTCATTTAAATCATTTTGTGTTTCGCATCCAGAGTTTTCTTTCTTTTGTCGGTCCAAATCTCCAGAACACACGGCACGACTGCAGCTCTGTCCTGTGTCTCAGTTTATCAGCTGACATCTACAGAAAAAAACCCAAAACCCAAAACACAGTGTGTCTGATTCACTTCCTGCAGCGAGTCGATTCAGAGTCGAATCGCTTCCTCACTAGAGTTCATTCAGAAGCGGACCGAGACGTCTATCTCTCTCTCTCTCTCACTCTCTCTCTCTCTCTCTCTCACTCTCTCTCACTCTCTCTCTCTCTCTCTCTCGGACCCGAGCGTGATGGACCGAGTGTGTTCTCGCCTGCCTAAAGAACCGCACCGAGGAGGAGAACACACCAGGGTTCCGTCCAAACTCACTAAACTCACCGTGTATGAGAAAGCGTCCTGTAACACTCAAATGCTGGTGCAAAAGGCGGAGCTTTCTGAATCAACATGCAGCATGATTGACAGGCGAGTAGATCCGTCTCCTTGTCCTGGTGTTGGTGGTCCATCATTATTTATTTTTTATCTCCTGTGTATTTTATCAAAACTGTCTGGAGAAAAAAACACTGACTGCACCTTTAATGAGTGTTTGTTTTTTTAAAGAATATTTCTAGCATTTTCCCAAAACAGACTAAACCCTTTACTGCTGAAGAGTTTAACGTCGTCCGCTTCGGAAACGTGAAGTTGTAGAAACCACAACGAGATTAAAGTTAAAGGGAATTTATCACACATTTCCACCTGGGCAATGAAAAGAGTCGTTTCTGATTCTTCCACCATTTTCATCGCTTGAACCTTTTTTTTTTTTCTTCTGATTTTATTTGCGGTCGTCAAATACAGGAGCGCTCATTGTCAGATGAGACTGAAGCAACTGTACAATATTTACAGAGAAATAAAACAAAAAAGCTCCAAAATAATAATAATAATAATAATAATAATAATAATAATTATGATCATAAGAATAATCATCATAGCAAACGACCAACAGATTAAAAAAAAAAACAAACACAGACATTTTCACATTTAAAAAATGTTACATCCCTCTGCACCATCACGCTTTCTTTGAGAAAACGAACAGATATTTATCAGTTTTATCCGTTTTTTCCCTTTTTTTCTTTTGAAGAACAAACAGAAAGAAACACGTTTTTAACTTTAAATACATTTTTGTCTTTGTTCTTTTTTTCTGAGAAAAAAATGACATCACACACAGCTTTAGACTCTCCCTTTAAGTCCGACCCCCTTTTTTTTTTTTTTTTAACTTCAGTTCTTTCAGAGGCAGGAAGAGCAGGGAATTATGGGTAGGCCATGTCATGTACATCCTAATAAAACATGAATATTATTATTCAAAATAATAACAGCAAACGGCCCCAGCTTTAGGCTTTTTAAGGGGTGGACTTACAAATGTCCTTGTAGAAATAATACAAATCATAAATGTCAATAATAATAATAATAATAATAATAATAATAATAATAATAATAATACATATTTATATATTTAAGAAGAGTGTGCATGGAACGTAGCGTTTGTTCGAGGCTCTAACCCTGTTCCCCTGGGCACTGTCTCTACCCTTCTTCACACCTTCACACATTCTCTCTTTTCTCTTTTCTTTCTGCCTTCTGTTTTTCACAAAATACAAGAAACGAAAAGGGTCACAAAAAAAAAAAAAAACATCTTCAAGTGACGATGCAGCAGCCCAGAACATGGCTCGCTCCTTCTACAGGACTGTGTCAGGAACTCGGTACATTCGAACTTCCTGCTGCTCGGAGGTCTGTAACGCTTCAGTAACGGTTCTCGCTCCTCTCCGCCGCTGTGAGTGCGTTCTGACCTTTGACCTTTGACCTTTAAGGCTTGTTGCTAAGAGTCAGCAGTTCGATGAAGGAATTGAAGAGGGTCTCCAGCCAGCTCTGGTTGGCCATACACTGCTGAACCACCTCCTCCTGCCCGGGATCGTCCGCCGCCTGCTCGATACTGTCCGTCTGAAACGAGGAGACGAGACTAATTCAGTTTAGTTTTATTTGTATAGCGCTTTTAACAATGGAGCAGCTTTACAGAGATATATACATTTTACATTTATAAATTTATCCCTAATGAGGAAGCCAGAGGTGACGGTGGTGAGGAAAAACTCCCTGAGACGATATGAGGAACCTCGAGAGGAACCAGACTCAAAAGGGAACCCATCCTCATCTGGATAGTGTGATTATAAATCATTCCCTTCTGTAACTGTGTCCTACACGGACAAATAGTCCGTGCAACAGGAACTTCTGAGTCATTTCTGAATTCATTATAGTTTTAACTTAAAGTCTAATAACTGAAGTTATTAACTCTTCAATGATAGAGATTTGAGTGCAAACTGTTCTTAGCAGCTGCAGTCCTAAAGCTGTCCAAGGAAGAACAAGCACAGCCATCTTTATGGTTTCTACAAACAGAAACGTTTAATGCAAAAGAAATTCCTATAAATCATCAATCTGTGCTTCTATCTGCGCGTATGTTGAATATTCTATTCCAAGATGACGGCATCATAAACGCAAGCCAAACATCATTTACTCACAAAATCCACTGTCAATATTATATTTTTCAATATAAACACATTTAATGTATATTTCAATTATTTAAAGAACCCAGAGGCAGTGATTAGTGATGGGAATTCCACCTCTTTTAAAGAGTCAGTGCAATAAGAGTCGACTCTTTTGGCTCCCAAATGACTCCTTGCCATTTTTCTCTTTTTCTCATTGCTCTTTGACCGTCCATCACTTAAACTGTTCAATACAATCTTCCTGATTAACAACATTATCCTTTGCATCGTCTATGTTTTATAAAAGACACACACACACACACACACACACACACAGACATCAAACAGATTCTCACTAGAACTGTCTCTAAGTTGTTATTCTGTTCAAACAAATCAGATGACTAACATTCAGTGGATGTACTTTTGTCACACTTGCGCTGTGTGTGAATAATGTTAGTAGCATTACAGATTCCAATCGAACATGACGAAGTTTTCCTCATAAATGTCAAAGCAGCGATTACGGTTCTTCATAAAGGTGAGTTGGTTCTCTAAAAGAGTCGACTCACTAAAGAATGACACATCGCTAGTGTAATGACCGAGTGAAAGGAAAATTCAATATATGTGCTTCTTATTTCCTTTCCTTGCTTCTTCACTCCTCCCTCCATGAAAGCAGAGAAAAACATATTTACCAACTTCACCACTTTAAAGAGACTTTAGTGAGTTTATTTTTTGTTGACGTCAGTAGTTTCTGTACAAACTGTATGATAGCGCTGCATTTACACAACACTGATTACACACAGACTTCCCTATTATTAAAACATTATTGCACGTGTAGCTTCATCACACACTTAAACGTTGATGTTTTAACCTAAAACAGATTCTCACCTGACTTCCCCAGGTGTAAAGCAAGCCGTGATAATTAATCAGCTTTCAGGCAGGGATTTTACTTGTACCCAGTGTTTTTTTTTTTCTTTTTTTTTTCAATTTTGTATTTGTGGTTCTTATTATTATATCTTTTTTTTCAGGAATGATAGAGAATTTACACACGCTACCAAAAAATACACCTACAGAGGAAGCACCTGTGTGTCTTCTCTCTAGATCCCTCCTCTCTCTTCTCTCTCTCTCTCCCTGAGTCCTCCGGCTGCGTTTTAAAAATCGGTACATGGTGGACTTCGATTGATTTCTGGGTTTCAGGCTCACGCGAGTTCTCGGAAGCACCCGTTGTTTTACTTCCACATTTAGAACATGTACAGTCATAAACAATAACTCACCAGACACAAATTCACGTTAAAAGAAAGCATTCCCGTCATCCTCATTTTTCACAGACTTTCTCCCTAATTTTTTCGTGGCCTTTATCTCCCTTCAGTCAGCTCTCCCCGTCACACAAGAGCTACCAATCCGGGAGGGTGAAGGCTAACACTTTCTTCCTCCAAGACACATGAAGCCAACCACATCTTATCAAACTGCTGCTCCTGCTGCATCACAGGGAGGCGTAACACACTCAGAGGAAAGCGCTATCCGCCCTCTTCTGCATACATGAGCTCACAGATGACCGTGATTGGCCGGTGTCTAGATTTGACTTCACAATCTCCGGGACAATTTAGTCACAGACAATTCCACTTTCTATCAGTCGAGGTTGAGGTTGAGGAGTCACACGTGCTTCCTCTGACACGAGAAGCCTTCACACTGTCAGAGAAGACTCTATCTGACCCTGCTCTGTACACATGAGCTAACAGACGACCCTGATTAGCTCCTGCGTCTCTGATTGACAGGAGGACAGGAGAGGCCGTCTCTCACACACTCGGAGAGAGCACTCTCAGGTTTTTAAACTTCCTACAATAAACACCAAACTCCTGATCTCCAGACGACAAGGCGGAATCTTACACCGTCTCTGAAACACACGCTGTTCCCTACAGAGGAAAATCAGAATCGCTACACAGACGAGTGATTCGACCATCGGGACGCCATCTGCGTGCCACTGATATTACAATTACAAATCTGTGTATAAAGTAAAGAGAACAGACATTTTACACACGTACACATATGGTATTTAGACCATTCCACAAGTCATAGGTTTAATTTGCATCATCCAAATTTCTGAATTTCCCATGATTCTCAGAGGAAGAAAAGGAAGTTCTCTCTCTCATTTTTATTTATTTTCTTTATGAAGGTATTGTGATACTGACTGCCAAGGACACATGCAACACTATTACTCAAATTATAGACCGAAAGTAAATTATTAATAAACAAAAAACACATTTTAAATAAAATAAACAGAAAGTCAGTGAACCACATTTTGTGTTTTTGCTAATTCTATGCTAAAAAGTCAACGTTACACATTTAAGAACAAAATGCAACCAAGAAATCTTGTAAAAATGAGATATTACCAAGAGGGAATGTTGCTCATGTGATTCCTCTATGAATCATTGCAAATTACTGATGAGTCATTTGAAAATGAGTCGACTCCTTGAGTCAGCGCTTTTAGGTGAACGCTGAGAATCGACTCACACACATGAGCCTTTTCCCCCCAGATGCAGATAATTCCGTTAATCAGAACGCTTCCCTGGAAACATCAGAGCTGCTCGTTAGTGTGAATGGTGAATCGACTCAGCTGTGTGAATGAATCAACATGACGGAAGATCCGCTGCACTACTGTAATGTTATTTTGTTCATTAGAAGGTAGAATAAGATTGTAAGAGTAAGAAAAGAACAATGAAAGGTCAAAATATCACAAAATTGATCCGGTTTAGAAAAAAAACATGTCAGTGAGTCGTTTGGGAACCAAAAGAGTCGACTTTTATTGGTGAGCTGAGCCAAATGATTGGATTCAGTGAGAATGAGTGTGTGAATCAAACCAAACAACACAGGGTGCATGTGTACACGACTGTACATATCGCATTGCATTATGGGACCAAGAGAGTCCACTATGCTTTCGGACATCGCTACTACAATGCAATTCGGACACAGCGTTAGACAGTACAGTATTACGCTTCTCCACAGCACATGCGAATAAATGCGAGGTTTCCTGTACCTCCTTCTTGCAGTGCAGAAAGGTGTGATATTTATAATGATGGAGCGAGTGGTACAGGCTGTAGATCCGACACATCTCAGTCGACAGCTTCAGATCCTGAGGGACAGAAAGAGGAATAAAATGAACAGAACTCTGGGGATTGCTCGTTTGGTGGCACTGTGTGTTTATCAGTTCCCTAGAGTTTGCAATGACACTTCTCACATTACTGCTCTTATACAGGATGCCTCCCTTCTTGTAAAAACTTTCTCCTGACACAGGAAATTGGTTCGTTCTGTAGTGCATCACCCTCTCCCACACAGTTTTATCTTATCAATGACAAAAGAGATGTTATCTTTTCTATACTACAGCACCAGCACTCTTAAAAATATCCATCGTGTTGTAATGAGCTGCAACACGGCACTCAACGGTGTAAAGCTAAAGTTTCTTACGTTTTATTACAGTTAAATTAATTATTTTACCCTTTAATAAGTGACACACGGCACCAAGACGTTAGGAGAAGATCCTTTAAGTCCTGTAAGTTGGATCGGAGTTGTTGTTCCAGCACATCCCCCAGATGCTTGATCAGATTGGGATCTGTTGAAATTGAAGTCAACACCTTGAACTCTTTGTCATGTTCCTCAAACCGTTCCTGAACCGTTTCTGCAGTGTGGCAGGAGCATCATCCTGCCGAAAGAGGCCACTGCCATTAGGGAATAACATTGACGTGTACCTGGTCCATAGCGATGTTTAGGTTGGTGGTACGTGTCAAAGGAACATCCACATGAAGGCCAGGACCCGAGGTTTCCCAGCAGAACATTGTCCAGACCATCACATTGCCTCCGCCGGCTCGCCTTCTTCCCATAGTGCATCCTGGAGCCATCTCTTCCCCAGGTAAGCGACACACACGCACCCGGCCGTCCACATGATGTAAAAGAAAACGTGATTCATCAGACCAGGCCACCTTCTTCCATTGCTCCATGGTCCAGTTCTGATGCTCACGTGCCCATTGTAGGAGCTTTCGGTGGAGGTCAGGGTCAGCATGGACACTCTGACCGTCTGCAGCTACGCGGCTCCATACGCAGCAAACTGCACTGTGTGTTCTGACTCCTTTCTCTCAGAGCTGTATCAGAGATGCTAACTTTTTCAGCAGTTTGTGCTACAGTAGCTCATCTGTGGGATCGGACCAGACAGGATGACGCCCACCACCCTCATGCATTGATGATCCTTGGGAGCCCAACACCCTGTCACTGATCTGTAGTTTGTGCCTGCTTGGACCGCTGTCAGTAAGTTCTCACCACGGCTGACTGGAAGCACCCCAAATAATAATTTGGCCCTTGTCAAAGTCTTGCTCAAGTCTTCACGCCTGCCCATTTCTCCTGCATCCAACACGTCGACTACGAGAACTGACTGTTCACTTACAGACTAACCTGTTCCACACCTTGACATGCACCACTGTTATGAGATAATCAATGTTATTCATCATGGGTCCAACTCCAACTCGCTGTCTCAATCTGATCTCAGGTCAGTCAACCTTCAGTATGGACAGACACTCAACACTGTGTCATAGTCAGCGCCACCATCTCAAAGTTTTTGTTTAGCAGCTGTTCTAAAAATTGTCTGTTTATTTTCCTGACATGGCTGTGTGGTGTTTATCTGGTTTTGGTGTTGATCTAGTTTTTTTAGTGTTTACCTGTTGCTTGGGCAGACTCTTTTTTACACGGTTGAGAGTTTTGCGGTTATATCCCTCTCCGCCGAGCCGCACTTTCACCATGCCAGACTCCAAAGCATCAGCACTCATCTGAGGATACATGTGCAGAGCTTCCTGTATAACACACACACACACACACACACACACACACACACACACAGGAAGATTAATTGGAGATAAAAAAGAGCAGTTATATCTTTTTCTAATCCTGAGTTGGAGAAAGTGGTACCTGGTGCTGAGTGTTCATGTTCACTCTCCTCAGCAATCTGCGCTTCTGTTCGTTCAGGATGCTGTCGATCTTCCTCATGGGTGGGAGATAAAGCTCGTCTAGAGACACGAGGGAGGACATCTGAGTATTTACAGTACAGGATTTCGGGAGAGTGTTCTGTTCTTCGGTAAAATTTCTCGCTATCACTTCGCTATGACTTCATTACATTTATATCTAATCTAACCTCCTGACTCATGTGGGATCTGTGTGTGCTCATGAACACATAGTAATGAAGCAAGCCCATGCATCCATCCACAGAGCCATACATGGAGTCCTAGATGTTCATCCACATCTCTTTCCTCACTTTATCCTGAGCCCCGCCCTCTAATCCCTCACATCATCATCATCATCGTCATCAGTTCCTCTATTCCCCGAATTCGTCCTCACCGCTGGTGTCCTCCAGCGCCTGGATCATGTCTGGGTCGAGCGCCGTGCTCACCAACATCTCCACATAGCTGCGGAACATCTCCCTCATCGCTCGACTGTTTATCACGCTGCGCACGGAGCCTGAGACGGTTCAACACACACACACACACACACACACACACACACACACACACACAAACACACATCGTTATGATTAAAAACACATTCGTATACCGTGTGATAATTCAGCCAAGAAGTAAAAATGCCCACAACGTCATCTCCAGCCCACATTTACACAATCTGCTGGAACGTCTTTGGTGTCTGAGGTGTGCGTCTTTACTTTTGCACTGGAGCTACAAAGGTAATGTAGCTAACAATTAATGGAAGCAGATAGCCACCAGTTTAGCACGGTGCAGTGAATGTGTGTGTGACTCCTCCCACAGAGGCATCTCCTCACTCAGCTTTGTGGAGATGTTTGGTGCTTCAAACAGACTCGCTGACGTGCTGAGGAAGGAGTTCGGTGTCACTCCGCACCAGTATCAGATTCAGGTAGGGGGTGTGGCTTGAAGATGTCCAAAGTTTGAAGGTGGACATCAAGGGTGCAACTGAAGAGCATCTGAGATATTGTCAGGAGATAACAGATTTGAGTTCCATCCATGGCCAGGAGTCCAAGAGAATGTAACTGTCAGTGCTCTCTGGGTGGGAGGGACACTGTTACACTCTCCCCTGTCAATCATAGAGATGCTGACCAATCAGAGCGTCCGTCAGCTCATGTATGTGGAAGAGGGCAGTAGTTTGGGAAGATGTGGTTGGCTGGCCTCATGTGTCTCAGATGAAGCACGTGCTAGCCTAGCGTAGTTAGAGTGAGCTAGTGGGTGGAAATTTGCACACATATTTTCACACATATACACAACTATACACATTCACACACATACACATACACAACTATACACATTCACACACGCACACACAACTATACACACTCATACACACACTCACACATATACACACACACACACACACATACACAACTATACACATTCACACACACACACACACTCACACACATACACAACTATACACATTCACACACACACACACACTCACACACATACACAACTATACACATTCACACACACACTCACTCACACATATACACAACTATACACACTCATACACACACACACTCACATACATACATAACTATACACATTCACACACACACACACACACAAAATTATACACACTCACACATACACAACTATACACACTCACACACACACACACACACACACCTTCATCCTCGCTGGCAGAGGGGGAGGAGTCTGACTCGGAGGAGGGAACTTCCTTCAGCCACTTCTTCCTCTTTTTGGGTGGAGGCTCCGCCTTCACTTTTACAGTCCTGCTCCTAGCCTTCTCCGCTCTCTTCTCTCCTCCTGCTCCTCCTCTCTTCTCCTCCCTCACTCTCCCTCGCTCCGCTCCACCTCTCCTCTCTAACTTTTCCTGATTTTGCCTCTCTTGGAGCTTCTTTTCCTTTTCTCTCTCCTTCTCTTGCTCTCTCTCCCTTTCTTTTTCCTCTCTGTCCTTTTCTCGTTGTTTCTCTCTCTCCCTCTCTTTCTCCTTCTGTCTCTCTTTTTCACGTTCTCTTTCTCTTTGTTTCTCTCGCTCTCTCTCCTTTTCCTTCTCTTTCTCTTGTTGTTTCTCTCTTTCCCTTGCTCTCTCTTTCTCTCGTTCCTTCTCTCTTTGCTTCTCTCTTTCCTTCTCCCTCTGTTTCTCTCTCTCCCTCTCCTCCCTCTCTCGCTCTCGTTCCATTTCTCGTTCTTTCTCTTTTTCTTGTTTTTCTTTTTCCCGCTGTTCTGCCTCTTTCTCTCTCTCTTTCTCCCTCTCTCTTCTCTCTCTCTCTTTCACCCTCTCCCTCTCTCTTTGTTCATGCTGCTCTCTCTCTCGTTGTCTCTCTCTCTCTCTGGCTTTTTCTCTCTCCTCTCGTTCCACGCGGGGCGGAGTTTGACTGCGGATGGTGGGCGGCGGCTTAGCAAGTGATTGGCGCCTGGTCGGAGATAAAAGAAACACGATGACTGTGATATAAACATAACTATATGAAAATGGGGGCGTGTCATTACATGAAACCCATATATAGACGTAAGAGAGACCATGAGTAGGCGTGACCTAAAGCCAAATATGGGGATGTGGGCGTGTCCGAGTTAATATTTGGAAATATATTCAAGGATAATACAAGTCCTAGCTATCTGGCCCACATGATGTGACCTGACAGGATTTTTTTATATTTATATTCATAAATATAACATTTGAACAAATAAATGAAAATTTGAATAAATGTTCATGATCTTCACTGCCAGTGCTTTCACAGCTAACTTGAGATAACCTGAGAACAATGTTCAATAACTTCAATGCTAACGCTAGTCAGCTAAATGAGCTAACCTGAAAATTATGTTCATAAATGTCCTGAATGTTTACTGCTAATGCTAGCTACCTGGCTAGCATGAAGTAACCTGACAGGATTTTGACAGAACTATTATGTTCATGATGTTCTGAATCTTCACTACTAACTAGCCAGTAAGCTAGCATAACATAATCTGACAAGATTTTTGAGTTATGTTCATAAATGTTCATAATCTACTAATGCTTTCATGGCTAACATGAGCTAATCTGGCCAGATTTCTGACAGACCTTTAAGTTGTGTTCGTAAATGTTCAGTAAATTCACTGTTACCTGCTAGCTGGCTAAAATGAGGTAACCTGAATGTTCAATATTTTCACTGCTAACACTAGCTAGTTGGCTAACATGAGGTAAGAGGTAAGATGACCCTTTTACGTTTATAAATGTTCTGAACCTTCACTACTAACACTAGACATTAACCTAACATGAGGTAAACTACTACTAGCTAGCTGGCTAACCTGAGATAAACTGGCATAATTTCCAAGAAGATTTTAAGTTATGATCATAAATATTCTGAATGTTTACTGCTTAATACTAGCTAGCTGGCTAACATGACATAACCTGACAGAACTTTGAGAGAATTTTTATGTTCATAAATTGATGATATTCATGATAAACATTAGCCAGTAAGCTAGCATGACAAAACCTGACAGGATTTTGAGTTATATTCAGAAATGTTCATAATATTTACTCCTAATGCTTTCATGCTAACCTTACTGGATTTTTTTTTTTAAGTATATATTCAGAAATGTTTAACATTTTCAATGCTAGCACTAGCTAGCTGGCTAACATGAGGTAACCTGACAGGATTTTCTGAGAGGATGTCCTATTACTGAAGGTCGTGTTTATATTTGGGTTTATAATTCTCTACCTGAGCACAATGCCGGCTCTGTGCCAAGGTTTCCGAGAACATACTCTCACGTAATCCTTCTTGTTCACATTCTCCAGGAACTTAACATACAGACGTTGGTATCTCATCTTCGCGTCTCCGAAGTAGCCCAGATACTGCAGGTGAGTAGAGAGGAAAATATTTTATTAGTCAATTTAGAGCTGGCAGAAAGCAGAGACGGAGGAGCGAACAGAAGATAAGAAGCTCTCAGATCGATGGAGGAGGTCATTAAGGAGGAACAACTCACGTTGCTGGTGGCACAGAACTGCCGCTGGCCGTCCTTAATCTCAGGTGCGAATTTCTGCAGCAGAGCTTTCTGCACTCTCCAAATCGGAGGAGGCTCTCGTCCTGTCTGCAGAGCCAGCTAGAGGACGAGAGGAGAGAGAGATGAATAGGAGAGAGGGAGAGAAAGAGAGATAGAGAAGCATAGTTAGAGTTACAGAGGAAAAGAGGGAGGAAAAAGAAGTAAAACAGGGAGAAATTGGGTGAGGAATAAAGAAGAGAAAGATGGAATGATTGTGAGAGAGTTGGAAAGGTGGGAGAGAGAAAAAGAAGGGAAAACATGCAGAGAAAGAAACAGGAAAATATAGAGAAAAGGAGATGAGAGAGATAGAGTAAGATGAAGGGATAAGAGAGAGGTAAGAAGAGAGAAGAAGGATAGGAGCGGAGAGAGAAGAATGACGGGAGAAAGAGCGAGAGAATGTGGGATAGAATGGGAGAAAGCGAGATAAACAGGTGAGGGGAGAGAAAAAGAGATAGCGAGATAAAACGGAGAAAGTGAGAGAGGAAGAAAGAATAAAAAGATGGAAAGAGAGTGAGTAAGAGACAAAGCACAAGAAAAAGAAGGGAAAAGATAAAGAGAAATAAATTAAGAAGTATCAAAAGAGAATACAGAAAGAAATAGAATAAGATGGAGGGATAGAGTAAGAGCGAGGATAGAAAAGATAAAAGAAAAAGAGCAGAGAGAGGAGTAAGAGAGAACAGTTGAGAAAGAGTAGAATAAGGGATAAACAAAGAAAGCACAGAAAGAGGGAAAGAGGCAGAGTCAGAGAGGCAGAAGAAGGGAAAATATGCAGAGAAAGAAAGAAGCAGAGAAAGAGAATACAGGAAGAAATAGAGGAAAAAGAGAAAGAGAGAGATAGGGGGAGAGAGAGCGAGAGTAAGATGGAGGGATAAAGTAAAAGAAAGGTAAGGAAAGAGAGATAATAAAGAGATGAGAAAGAGGGAGAGAGAGAGAAAGAAAGGAGATTAAAGAGTGAGAGATGGTGGGAGAGTGAGAGAGAGAGAGAGAGAGAGACGGGGGAGGAGGGAGAGAAGGAGAAGAAGTGAGGGAAGATAGGAGGTCAAGTACAGCCCATTACAAGCACACAATGTCACACGCTCGGCTAATTTAAATCCCCAGCAGTAATGGATGTTGACGGCTACAGATGTTAACAGATGTTGATGCATGTTTACCTTGAGCGTGCCGATGTCCTCCGTGCGCACCACAAACTCGTCCCTCTCTCTAAAAATGCCCTCGCCGCCGCTCTCGCTGTCCTCCTCCTCGCTCTCTCCGGCGATGGCCGCGTTGTCCTGCTTCTTAGCCAGGTGGAGGGAGGTGATCTGAGGGGTGGGGGCGTCCTCGGGGGTTGGGGGCGAGGGAGGCGAAGGGTGGGGTAACTCCATGGGGAGAGGAGGGGAGGAGGACGGCGGAGGAGTGGCAGATGGAGGAAGTGTGGGAGGAGGAGGAGACGGGGAGGGGAGAGCTGGAGGAGAAGGGCTAGGAGGGAGAGACTGATGGAGGAGCAGAGCCGGCTGAGGCTGAGGCTGAGGTGGAAGTTGTGGTTGCGGTTGCGGTTGTGGTTGTGGTTGCGGGCTGTCCTCCTCCGGAGCAGGAAGAGGCGAGGGAATAGACAGAAGAGGAGGAGGAAGAGGTGATGGAGATGAGGAGCTGGGAGGAGAGGGAGAAAGAGATGGAGGAGAGGGTGGTGCAGGAGCAAGACGAGGCTCAGATGAAGAATCTGGATAAAGAGGAGATGAATTACAAATATAGCAGAAGGTTAACAGGGACCTGCCTGGATACAGTCATAGTGCTTATAAACTATTATAAGCTCTTATATTATACACAGTTAATTCTCTATAAGGGCACGGCTCTGACAGCAGTCACATACGTTATCGTTTCTATAGCAACAGATCATTCATAGGGACTTGACTATATACAATACGGACAATCCACATAACTTAAGACTAATGTTAAATATATAATTTAAAAACTGTTGGTGAAGTTTTATTTAACATTTATGGAAGGAGTCTCCAGTTTCGGTGCTTTGTAACAGTCTGAGGTAAAGTAGTAACTCGAGGTTTTCAGACAGGGGATAGTTTAATTATTAATGTGCAACTGCTGAAATAGATGCTGATTATTTTCCCCTCATCCTGCTCTTCCATTCCACCAATCGGTAACCGAAATATAATTCAGTTTCTTGTAACCCGACATATGCAACATGTTGAAAACTATTTAAACCACATCAAGCTGCTAAAAATGTTCACCTTTTTATTAGGAACTTCATTTATTTGTTTTCAGTCACTCACACGTCTGTTACACCCGCAGGACTAAGACACAATTTACACCTGGTCAGTTCATACGTCTTGTACATGGATTGTACCCTGATAGACGAATGAACGGACTGATATGTACAGTATCATGAATTGATTAATCGAAAACAATGTCCATTTGAACTTCACTAATGTTTTAAAAGCAAAACTTTGGCCTTCACACAGCATGTGTGTCACCTATAGGGAGGTTTTTTTGGTTGTTAAATGTGGCTTGGAGAGGCAGATGTGGTTACACTTGTATAACATGAGGCTAAAATGGATCTCAGACCTTCTAAAATGGTTTGAGATATTTTATATTTAAATCTGTTTCAAATGTTTCTTGAAACGATCAGGTGTAAAAAGTCGCTCGCCAGGAAAAGTGAGTGTGAACCAGCCTAAAAGAAATACTTTTCAGTTTGTGTATGTATAAGAATGCTCTCATCTCATTTTCAACGTTTATAAATCCTGAATTAAATGTCACTTTTAATGTAAGAACAGATCCATGGACATTAAGATGATATCTGACTGAATATTTGAATATATATGAATATTTGAAGACACTGGACTCAATTAAATGAATAACAAATAATGTTAGAAACAATATTTTCCTTTTGTGAAAAAGCCAAATTTGTAAAAATGCCAGATTTTTACTGTAACATCGGCTTATGTTTAGAATTTTACCCATACTATATCATGTTTAGGTGGGCCTTTATGACTTGAACCCACAAACTGTTCAGACGTATACAATCACAAACAGCACGAATCCAAAACATCTGTACTGACCATCGACTGTGGGAGCATCGACGACATGGAACTCTGTGTCCTCAGCATCCTCTTCTTTCTCCATGTCCTCTCCTCTACTCTGCACTATGTTCTCTTCTTCTCCTCCATCTTCCTCTAACTCTTTATCTTCCTCTTTCTGCATTCTCTCCTCCCCTAGCTCCTCTGGCCCCTCGTCCTCGATGGGTTCGTCTTCCTCCTCTGGAGTGTGTGTCCTCTCCTGCAAGTTCAGCTCAGTGTGTGTATGAAGCTCATGGGTCATCATGCGAGTCTCTAGCTCTGGGAAAGTCTCTGAATCAGCAGGTGGTGGAGGTGTATCAAGGGGCGGGGCCTGTGAAGGGGGTGGAGATGGTGTGGGAGGGGGCGGGAGGGCAGCCAGGCTGTGGGGTGTGTCATAGAGGGCAGAGATGGCTGAGGAAATACTCTTCTGAAGGTCCTGGTTCTTGCTTACAGAATCTTCTTCATCAGAAGAGAAGGACGGCAGCGTCTCCAGGTTTCTCTTGAGTTCCTCGTCCAGGCGTTTGCATGGTGAAGGGCAGTTGCTCAATGCGAGACCTCCTTCTCCCTCTGTCTCCCCAAAAGGTGGAGGAGTTGGAGGTGGGGGTGGAGGTGGAGGTGGTGATAAGGGACGAATCCCTCCCTTCACAGAGGGCTCGTGTACAGGACTAGATCCGTCCATGTGGAGCGGGCCGGATGGAGGCTTCTTCTCTGTTTTTAGAAAATCCAGAAAGGAAGTGATGAAGCCAGACTTCAGCTCTGATGGCTTGTCATCGGTCTGAGAGAGGAGGATCAAGGGAGGAAGGGAAGGAAG
The DNA here is from genome assembly GCA_022985145.1 of Pangasius djambal. Taxonomy (NCBI): domain Eukaryota; kingdom Metazoa; phylum Chordata; class Actinopteri; order Siluriformes; family Pangasiidae; genus Pangasius; species Pangasius djambal. The sequence continues at coordinate 285,168 of CM040987.1, read as the reverse complement.
AGTGGATTCAGTGAACAAGATTCATGGATTCATGGGGTCTTGAAACATAGATGATGCATATTGAGAGAATAGAAAGAATTTCTGACAGCCAGTTCCTGCACGCGAATAAAATCCACCAATCTGAAGAGAGGTAAGTCTAACTAAGCAGGCACTTTTCAAACTGCCACGAATTGAGAAGAGGACTAACTGCACTATTCTATTTACTTGAGCTAACAGACTCAGCAGGTTAGCATCAATCTGACTGCCAACCAGAGGGAAGAACCAATCAAGCTCTCTTGCTCTACAGCCACAGACAGCTATGCTTCAAACTTCTGATCTCCTAACAACAGAGGAAAGCATTAGATAGTTGCAACACTCAGAAACCGTCAAATTTATAATTGAATTTTAGACTTAGAATGATCAGAAATGTTAGCATTGTTATGGATTCCCATTACAGTCACTTGCAAACAATTCCTCCACCAATTAACAGCTTATTTTTCCAGTAATATTTGCGCAGGTGTGCTAGCAGTCTGAAACAGGTTCTCTTGCATGAATTCTGCTTTCTTTAACACAACAACTGCTGATGAAAAGCAGCCCACAGCACATACTTTATTTGTACAAACAGCTGTTTTAATGTGTGTGTGCAGCATTAATTGTGCATTATATATATATGTATATATATATATATATATATATATATATATATAGCTTTGATTTTTGGGTAAAGATAAATGGTATATCTTCATTTCGTCAGATGTCTGACCACAGAATCTTATGCAACAGCGCACTTGTGATTTTTGCCCAAATACAGAATGTTTTTACATGATTACTGGCTTCTTTTGTGCCACACTGTCACCCAGCCCTAGCTTATCGTTGAGTGGTGCACTTTTTTCTCTGCCTGCTCTCTCGCTTCTTTCATGAATATTGCCTTCTTGCACAGAATTTAAGGTTTAAGGGTTTCTAGGCAGTGTCATCTTGGTGGTTTGAGTAGTTTCCTCTCCCTCGCTGGTGGATCGGCAATGCCCATCAGGACACCAAAACACTTGGATAACAGTTGTACTTGTTCCTAATTAATATTTTATTTTATAGCCTTAAATGGATTGTTCTTTAGTCATCAGTTTCACAGCTATCCTGCAGATTAAGTGTCCGAATAATTAGCTGTGGAATTTTTAATTTTCATCTAGAATGACCAATTTGAAGGCAACTGTGTCCTTCCTAAGGCATTTAGGAACATAATTCGTACTTGTGCATACAGTATATTTAATTTAATTTTCCTAAGAATAATTTCTACTATAAAACAATATGGCATTAAATGATTCATTTTGAATCACAGTGTTCTAAAATTAAAATTACACGGAGGCAACAAAAATCTGTGTAATTCAGTAATCTGGTAAAATAAGAACATTTGTGAAGAGTCTGAATACTTTTGCATGGTGCTGTATATTAGGTGTGTCTAACGGGAGGTAGTACAGCAGGGGGGCTGGATGGCGGTTACTATGAATGAGTAACCATGGCAACAGCTACCCTGGCAACAGCCAGCTCTCTCCCCTTCTTTTATTGCATTTTTTTAAGGACAGATAGATCATGGCAGGCTGTCAATCATCTCACACTCAGACTACACTGCTCCCTCTAGTGGAACTAAACACACCAGCACACTGAGGACAATACATTCCCTCTAAGATAAACACGCACTGTCTTCTTGTCTGTAAAATATTGTCTAGTCGTCCTTCATATACATAAATTACTTAGATTCTTTCTTACAGCATTATTTCATGCACATCAATAATTTCTCTATTAACAAATCTCAAAATAATGAAGATGTGCCTTACTGAGCTGGACAGTTTTTGCATGGTGGCCCATGCCTCTGGGGTCAACTGTTCATCCATGTCTCTCTCCCAAGACATCTGGGGAAAATTCACAGATATCTCCATATTACATATGCAATAACTAAAGATATCCACATTACACCCCCCGTTTTTTCTTCCTTCCTTCTCTTCTGAGGTTACCTGTTGCTGAGGCAACAAGAGCAATTTCACAAGTACAATTGTACACAAAGGCATAGAGAAAGGGATCGTATGATTAAAGTTTCAGCATTTTGGACCTTTATAAAAGAACAGAAAACACAAATTCTCTATGTGCATACACAGCACGAAAAATATTTTCTTTTTTTCATGAATACGTTTATGATAACTATAATATTTTCTGTATTTATATAATCTCTGTGTAAGAATTTTTTTAAATATAATTATAATCTCTTTGTAAGATAAGAGGAATAATGCATCTCGAATTGGTCATGCGAGCAGGAGAAGACATTCATTTCTATGTGAGAATTATTTTTTGAGCACTGCAGTAATAAATAGAAATTAATTTATGCTATGACGTGAAACCCTTCTTGCACAAAATGGTAAATGCCTTATGCAGATATTTGTTCGTGACAATAGTATAATGCTATCTAACGTCCAGTATAAAGATTCTTACAAAGGGTTAGTAATATAATATAGTTTACAAAATAGATTTTAATATCTTCACACCTTTTGACAACGACGAATAATGTGCTAGTACCCATTTTTATTTTCCACATGGGTTCAGCATTTTAAGATTATCATTTACTGAAACTACTTTGAGAAGTCTAGATTTAAAAAAAAAAAAAAAAAAAGGATATTTTTTCTCAATAACAGATATTAATAACTGTGTGCATATTTTCCTTTGATATTTCAAGTAGGCTCTATAAAGAGTTACTGTATTTTCTTCCAATTTTTTATTTTTTTACCTCATGGTCCTTCTGTTTCATCTTATCCTGACCACAGTTCATATCGGTTCTGTTCATATCCAGTGTAGACGTGGGTCCAGGGCTCAGACCAAGAGATGGTGCAGATCCCACTGAGCCATCAGACAGAACTGGGTCTGTGCTCGACAAGGAGTCTGTCCTCAGGAGGGATTCAGATGAAGGCATGGGGGGAAGAGGAAGCTTTATCTAGAAGTAGGGAAACAGATTGATTGTATATTGCTATGAAACAATCTAATATGTTAAGTCTTAAAATATAGAGGATTTTGTTTCACTCACTTTAATTGGTTTGACAGGTTCCTGATACTGCTGTTGAGGCTGATGTTGTTGTTGGTGTTGTGTTTGCTGTTGATGTAAGTGTTGATGGTGTTGTGTATGTAGGTGCTGCTGTTGGTGCATATGTTGCTGCTGTGGGTGGAGGTGCTGCTGTGGCTGTGAATGGTGGTGCAGATGTTGATGTGGCGGTAAGTGCTGCTGTTGTGGATGTTGCTGTTGAAGCTGTTGCTGGTGATGGAGATGAGGTGCTTGTTGGTGAGACTGTTGATGGTAATTCTGTCCTTTGTTAATGTCTCTATGCATCTCCAACATGAGATCATCTTTCTTGCCACGACCCCTTCCTCGACCACGACCCCTTCGGCTCTCCCCAGCACCAGGTCCCATCAGCCCCCTGCAATAAGGAGGTTCTGGAAGTGGACGAATACGGGGTCTTCCCCTAGGCCTAGGAGGGCCTTCTCGTTTGGGTTTGGTGGGCTTTCTACCTCTTTTCTTTGGTCCATCATGGGGAAGGAGCTGTGGAGGAGGTCCAAGTGATGAGTACCCTGAGGGGTTGCAGAAATCCAAGTCACCCATTAGGGGACTCAAACCACCAACCCCTGAACCACCACTGGACTTTCTGCAGCTAGACACCAGATCAGGAAGCAAATCCGGGAGTCGCCTGCTGTTCAGTCGGATGTCAGCAGGAGCATCTGCTTTGTCTTCATCATCTTCAAATTCATATTCTTGAGCATAAGTTTTCTTTGTCTGTGGCTGGGAATTGGGGTCCCTCCGCTGTTTTAGAAGGTGGAAGGAGCTGGTCTTCAGCAGTTTTTTGGGTCTAGAAGAACAGAAGATGGGTGAGGTCAGCCCACCTGTTCCAGAACCACTTCCTACGCCAGAATTTCCCATAATTTTGTTTCCTGTTCCGTCTACACTAGACCCTGTTCCACCCATTCCCATGCCTGGTGCCTGAGACTGAATCAGGCCCAGTTGCTCTGTATTCACAGTAGATGGGAGTTCATGAGTTTTCAGTGAGTCCAAATCTAGATGCATGGTCCCATTGCCAGATTCAGAAAGACTGTGACAGTACGGCCCATAACCCTGGTCACCATGGTGGCCCATCATATCATATCCACCTGCCCCTCCACCTGCCTTAACTGACTCTATTCCATCTTGAACATTTACACGTGCTTCAGACACAATATCCTGATCTCCTTGTCCTGCACCTGCTCCACCTGCACAGCTTGGTTTGTAGTCCTCAGAACAAAACATGTCCTCCATTGCTGGAAAAAATGATCGATCCTCATCTTGGAGAAGTGAATCAGGGAAACAGATGGAGGTCAAAGGCACAAACCTCTGCTGTTGCTGTTGGCTCTGTCCCTGATTCTGTGTAGTTTTCACTACAGAATTTTCAGTGTCAAACTGGTGCTCTTTAAGTTGATCTAGCTGTGACTGGGGAAGCTGGGGCTCTGGTTCCCTGGGCTGGGCCTGGGGTTGCATTGGTCCTGTGTTGGTTGGCATGTGGCGAGAGTGCTGGTGGGAGTGTTGGTGATGTGGGTGGGGCTGTGATTGGTGGTGGGAATGAGGGTGTCCATGGTGAGAAGCCATGTGATGCAGATGAGATGGTGCTGACATGCTCAAATTTGACTCATTCAGGAAATCATGGAGCTCCGAAGGTGTTTGTTGAGGATGGTGGGTTTGGTGATGTGAAGGCATCCTATGCTGCTGCTGCAGCTGTTGCTGTGGTCTTTGATGATCATTAGCACTTCCATCTCCACCAACAATTCTCTCAGTGGGCCCTGCGCCTTCACGACTGTTTGTTCTAGAGAGTGATCGTTCAAGCATTTCAAGTTGTGAGACTGAATTCTGACTTGACTGGCTTTGGTTTCGCTGTGCCTCACATCCATAGTGGGCCTCCATAGACTGGGATTGGAGTTGGAGTTGAAGCTGAGAAGGCTGTGACTGGGTTTCCACACTCCCACCACTTCCAGTTCCAAGGCCTCCACTTGGTCCCATTAAAGCCTGCTGATTCATAGGGTGCGGTGTTGGTTGGGGGACCTGTTGAGTGTCCATCTTGTTACGTGTGGAGTGAGAAAGGACAGACTGTAGAAGATGAGTTTGCTGAGATTGCTGAGTCTGGTCAGGTGGTGAATCCATGTGGGAAAGGGAAGTCTGGGACCTTTGCTGCTGCAATTCTGGAGGTTTTCGTATATACGGTAGATCTGATGTATCTGTAGCTTTTTTGACCTCCACATGGGCATGAGACAGGGAATGGGGGTGAGAGTGCTGTGAATGTTGGGAGTGCTGTGGGTGTGAAGAGTGTGAAGAGTGATGTTGGTGTGTCTGGTGGGCATAGGAGTCCCCTCTCCCATAATGGACCACTGAGCCAAGGGAGTCATGTTGGTGAGTGTGCGGAGCATGCTGGTGGGAGTGAGGGAGGGAATCAATTCCCCCTTGTCCTCCATTTGCCCCAGCTCCTGATACTGTCCTGTCTATTTTTGTTTGCTGCTTCTTTAGAGATATTTCCAGCTGACTCTCTTGGCCAGTTCCTGGACCAGTTCCTTGTTCAGGAGTGTTTACTGTTCCTGGTCCTACATTATTAGTGACATTATTGGCGCGAATGACACTCTGTAATTGGTAGCGTTCCTCAGATGCCTTGTTCAGTTCATAGGCAGACATTCCCTTTGCTTCTTCCCTACTTTGCGGCATAGATTGCGGCTGTGCTGGCTGCTGCTGAGAAGTCACCTGTGGTGGCTGTTGCTGAGTGTGGTGCTGAGATGGATGGGGTGCTGGGCTTTGGGAGTGCAAAAGGTGCTGTATTAGAAAATCATCATCATCTTCATCCTCCTCTTGAGATCGTTCAATACCAAGCATATCAGACTCTGACTTGCTCTTGGGTGGTGCAGAATGATAAGGCTGTGCCTGTTGTGGTGGTGCCCGTGTGTCTGAGTAACCCTGTGGAGAAGCTAAAAAATTAGGAGAGAGAACTGAGGATAGGTACTTATTACCCCCAGATCCTCCTGGAGATGGTACAGGGTGAGTGGGTGCAGGGGAGTGCAGTCCAGGTCTAATGATTGCAGAGTTAATTGAAGGTGAAGGACTGGAATCAGGAAGGTGGTATGATCCTCCAGCCCCACCACTTGCAACACTGCTATTAGCTGCTGAACTGCCACCTGTGGAGCCAGTACCACTATTTGTTGAACTAGTACCACCTCCAGATCCAATTAGGGCAGGTGAATGTCCCGTACCATCATAGCCCATTGAAGGACTTCCTGCTCCTCCAAGTGAGGGTGGTAAAGAACCATATCCTGATTCAGAACCATATACCCCCTCCCCTGAAAATGAACGTCCTGTCGCTCCAAGACCCCCAAACCCTTTTCCTGATCCCCCAGGACCAGAGCTAAGTTCCTGGGCCTGGGGGGAGCTGAACCCCCCATAAGGCTGGGAGAGATGGGATGGTGGAGGTTGACTTGGTGAATATGATTGCGAGTGTTGTTGTGGTGGGGTTTGGCCAGGGAGGCCAGAGGTGGGTTTAACAGGAGCCACAGGGGAGCCATATGTGGAAAGGCAGGGTTTAGGAGGAGGCTGTTGCGTTGCAGTGGAGGAAACAGGGAGTGGTGGTGGAGGTGGCGGAGGGGGTTGTGGTGCAGATTGGGGAGGTGGTTGCTGCCTTGAAGGAGCAGAGGAGGCGCTAGATGAAGCACTCGGGTTAGAGGAAGTGGAGGAGGATGAAGTTGTAGAGGAAGCTGAGGGAGGTGTGTGAGGAGTTCTGGATGAAGAAGAGCTAGAGGATGAGTAGCCACTGCTTGAACTAGAACTCTTTCCTGATTTCCCAATACCACCACCAGAGGCAGCTGATGAGGATGTCGAGGAAGAGCTATATGGGGGCTGTACTATGGGGCGGTACACTTGGTCTGATCGAGGTGAGGGCTTCGGGTCAGATGATGGGCTCTGGTCACCAAGGGGGCTACAGTTCATTCCACCATGCCGATGGTGTGAGATTTGCTGGTAGCCTGATGCTCCACAGCTAAGATAATGTTGCAGGGGATGTGACGTGGAGGAGGGCAACTGGGATTGTGCAGGGGAAGGTCTCTGGTAGTGCTTAATCACACTGTCTTGCCTTGGAATTGCTCTTTCCTGTGGGGTAGGTGGTTGTGAGGGTGCAGGTGCTGAAGAGAATACAGAAGCATTGTACAGATGGGAGGACTGCTCTTGAAGCTGGGAGGTGAGCAGGTTAAATTGAGGGGGAGGTAAGTGGCGGGCAGAGGATGATGTAGGTGCTTGAGGCTGAGGACCACTTGAGGGTTCCTGTGCTCCTCTGTATGCTGCTGCACTCTGTGATGAGAGAAGACGGTCAAAACCCAGGCTAGATTGGGATGGTGTTTTTATGTGCAGTAAAGGATCATGGGGTGATAGGAGGCCATTGGAGGTAGGGCTGAATGTAGGTGTGTCCTGGAGGGACAGCGACGGTGTCATTCCAGAGAATGAACGCCCAGAGAAGGAGGCAGGGTGCTGGTATGCTGACAGGGCAGAGGAAGAAGGGAATGAACCAGATCCAGGCAAAGCACTGGAGATGAAGAGCTCAGCAGGGGCTGGGGTATGCATTGCTACGAAGAGGGAGACAGATAAAATCAAATCAACCATGTTACAACTACATCTGTAGAAATATTATACTATGTATAATATTTGCATACCATCCTGTATAGACAGAAAAATTAAGCATTGTTGGATGCTTACCAGTTTGCCACGAAGGGGTACGGAACTGAGAAAGGAGGGAGGAGGCAGATGGGGGAGGCTGTGGACCTCGGGATTCCAAAGCAGAGATCAAGTTCATGACTGAAGCATCAGGCCCTGAGGGGCTAGCATGGTGTAACCCAGTATCAAACAAACCCGAAAGCCCTATAAAAGAAGTCATATTGTATATACCATATAATGCGTATATACCGACCCGCTAAAACTATCAAACCCTGTAATTCAATGTGAAATGTCAATAGCAGCTAAAATTAACTAAAATTAATTTTAGTTAAAATTAGCCAAAATTAAAAATTATTTTAGAAATATGTCATCAGAGGAAAAAATCAGCAAACAGCTTGATTCAATATGGACATATGGACACATTTTTAAATAGATGAAAATATATTTAGAATGGATTTTAAAAACATATAAAAGATGTATATAAAAGATATATAACAAAAGTTCCATTTCCCTCACCTAAGCTCCGGCCTGCAGCTCCCCATGCCCCGGCCTGTCCAGAGCTGCCTGGGTGGTGATTAGTAGCATAGCCCTGCAGGGGGTGTGGTGTGGCATAAGCTTGACGATGGAGTAATTCGGAGTCCGGATGGGAGGATCTGGAGCTCCCATACATCAGACTGACAACACAGGTGAAAGAGGAAATAGAACAAAAACAGAGTGAGATTAGGAGAGCAGAGAGTTACTTTGCAAACAAAAGAGGTTCCAGCTGTTTGCATACAATTAGTCCATAAGATACAGCCCATGTGGCTTTGAATATTGTTATGTGTTAATACACAAACCAGTCTTTTAACATGATACAGATTACAGGTCTGTTGCACTGTACTCTTCATAAATCCTGGTATAGAATATCAGCTGGTCTTGCTGTACATTGTACTCTACTCAGTAGAGCCACACACACAGATTAGCTGTTTAATCAGCCTATTCACTTCCATATCCTCCCTCTCCCAAACAGCCTCAGGATCTGACTCTATCCAGTCTCCACTACAACAATGCACATGCTCATTATCCTTGTACACACTCAATCCTTCAGTCTAAGAATGTCAAAACCTCAAAATCTGTTTTTAACATCTCCACAACACCATTAAATACTTTCCCCTGGATTGTGTTCACCAAAGTATCAATAATCAAGTGTTCCACATAATTCCAGAACATTTATTGCAATGCCATACTGTATTAAATTATATTTTTAGATTTTTATGCAGATTTGGGGAGGGATAACAAAAAGAACTGGTAAAACCTTGCAGGCCTACCTCTAACACAAGACCAAAGCCATGCAATGATTGTGCATTTTTATCAGTCGTCCACGTTCTCTGTACTTCTTCCTCTGCTGTAAACGTAAACCCAGCTATTCACCCTGATTGGACACGGCTCAGCCAATCAGCTGTCTTTTGCTATCTCTACAGACTGTTGTTCCCTTTCGTAAGAGTGGGCAGTTGAGCTGACAATAGCGGTTAGGATGTTGCTGAGGTGAGACAGAGCTCTCATTGATAAAAGCTCTCTTGTGACTGAATTGCCTTGGTAACCCCCTTCCTCAACAGGCTCTTAATGGGAGTACAGATCTGTTAGCGTGGATCACTCCACTCGGAGGCCAGTGTGGGAAGCCGCAGACGCCACACACCGAGCGAGCACGTGGTGAGGGGGTGGGTGTCATTCAATATGAGCAGCAGAACGCAGAACCAGACAGTCTATCTTTAAACCAACAGAGAAAAATAAGTGAGTTTACACTCACATTGTTTCATTCTATATTTCCTGAAAATAAGCCAAAAAAAAAAAACTTATCGCCAAAGACGCATACATATGGTATTATCCTGCCATTCAATATTCTGTGAATAGAAAACCATTTCCTGCAAACAAAAAACAAATTTCAGTTATTATCCACTTGGCTTCTATGCAAAAGGTAGGAATGACCAAAGCTCACACTCAGGGGAGAGCATCTGAGAGCTTGTCCGTGTCGTTTAAACGCACCCTTGTCTCAGGGGCAGGGTTCTTGTGTAATTAGCTGGAAAAAAGCTCTAATGAACTGACTTAAATGGTTAAACGCACAAGCAAAAGAGCACACATCTCACTCATGCACAGCATCTCTGGTTTATCCAATAACCACATAAAACATTGTGGCTGTGCAGAATTCTGTGTGTTGTTTTTCATCAATAATACAAAATCCTTGGGATGATGAGTTCTTGATTTTGTCAGCAAAAGCAAAAGACCTTGATGTTAATTTTTGTGAAAGGAAGAACAAATCATAATTTTCAAAGGACACACCAAAATTTAATAAGACTACCAGTCAGACAGTCAGATGCTTCTCCAGCAACAGAACACTGTCTCCTTGATAACAAATCTCACAGCATGCATTCATCAGCATTCATATACATTAAAATAATTCTTCTCCAAAGCCTGCGAGATCTCTCACAAGATCAAAGAGACTGTCATGGTATCACAGTCCTTAAGATTGACATGAGGTTTGATAGAAATCAGCGCTTAATTAGGTGTTAATTCCAAAGAGATGAACCACAGGCCCAGAAGGAGTAAGAGATGGATCCCTGGAGGAAAAAGAGAAATTGATGGATTTCTCCCTATACACACACTCCAGCTATGCTTTCTTTCTTTTCACGTCTTTTTGCTCCTTTTCAAACCATTTCCCTTTCTTGGTATTCCACTACCATGGTTCACTTGCTCTTCAGGTGATTCCATGCACGTTTGCTCTTTTTCAATTCATTCTCTCTCTCTTTCTCTCTCTCTCTCTCTCTCTCTCTCTCACACACACACACACACACACACACACTTCTCCAGCGGGTAATCATCACCCAAGTCAGCCCTTGTTCAAGTATGCACTGTTCTACTGTATTCTCTGCATTACACCTTTCTTTTTCCGTCTCCAACTCCACTTATTTCTAAGCTTCAGCACCTTTGGCTCCACACCTTTAGCCAATCATTTCCTCCATGTCTCCTCCAGCTTCAAATGAACCAGTGGAAAAATATATCTCAAAATGATGAACAGAGAAGGAGATGAAGAGAGAGAAAGTATAAGTATGAGACATGCATGACAGCAAGAGGAAATAAATTATAGGCTGAATTAGAAAGCTCTATTAAATCCACTGTAAAGACATGCTCCTAATTTAATGGATTGCAATCCCTCCTCACAGGTGCAACATGTTTACGGGCTGATGGGGAACTCAACCAAACCCATTAATCTCCATTAGAAACATTCAGTGTGTGGTGGGTCCATGGAACCCTGTACAGCTCTCTATGGTCAAGCGTGATATCTAAACATGCCTGGACGCCCCATCAAGCAGTACTGCCAGGTGATCTTTATATCGCAAAGTGAACAGAAAGGGAATCAGATGTGAAACGCAATTTTACAATCCAGAAACCTGATTTCTGCATCGCTGCGGAATATCCCTGTATGGATACACCATGTGTTGTGGAATTATCAGGTTAAAGCTGTAACTCTGCAGGAGGTTAACTCACACACATTGCTGTCATATTTGAATAAGTGCTGGAAAAATCCACTGTCACAGACCTGCAGCCTGAAAATTATTTCACTTCATTTCATATTCATTTAATACATCAGCATGTTTCATCACGGCCTAATGGAGGGACACGCATAGTCCCACACCAGCACTCTCGCTCTGAACTAATATTAATTCAAAACAAAAGCAATTACAATTTCTCCCCCAAAACTAAAAGAGGAGCGATTCAATTTCACTTCATTTCATTTTGCTCGGATGATGCTCTCCGGCGGCGCTGAGGCTGCAGTGCTGAGGTTTGTCCGGCGTCTTATGAGTCAGGATTGCTCATTAAGGATCCCGGGTGCCATCAATCCCGTCTATAGTGCGCAGAGATGCCCTTGACTCAGAAAGGCAATCATAAACTATCCACCAGCCCAGGAGCAATCACTCGCACCAGGCAGAGTCCACAGGAGAGAGTAACGTGTGTGTGTGTGTGTGTGTGTGGAGTCTCACCTGGTCCACCACCATGATATCACACACAATACATCGACCTACTACACTGAAATAAAGTTCTGTTCGGATGGGATTAGTTTTCTGGACATGTGCTGAATCACCCGGTGTAAATGATCTCTGTAAAAATCACATGCTGGTCAAACTAATAATTCCATGCATACTACACACACACCGCATTTTAATACACACTGATTGTTTTACACTTGTTCTAGGGGGCGTGGCTTAATCATTGGCAGGTCACATGACCATAACATGTCTGTAGTGTGTACCTGTGCTAGAAACTCAGTAACTTCCCTAAAAAACCCCTGGAAGTATCACTTTTCTGTCACGCCCTTTTAAACTCGTCTTTATTTTATTGTTCTGCGTTTTAAACTTTCGGGTTCAGCAGGAGACGACAAGAAAGAGAAAAGAGCGAGCGCTTCCTGGAGCGTCTTTATACTGAAGAATAAGCGCTAAACCACTTTTCCCACAGGATAAAACACAATCTTTACCAGCATGTCAGTTCAGACGGGATTTATATTACCTGGAGTTTTTCCTACTGCTCAGTTTATATATAAAGTAAAATATGGAATAATATTTCCAGACTGTAAAAAATTACTGACATGACGGATTCTGATTAAAATCCCAGAGATACTCTGGGATTAATTACATTACACACCTCCACGTGGAAAACTAATCCAGTGTGAACAGGGCTTAAGGAGTTACACTTTCTGCTTTAACAATTTCTAGATTGTAGAGGGCAGGAGTGACATTCTGAATACTGCAGAAAAATAAATGTTTCTAGAAACTGAGCCTGGGATAGAACCTTCATTACTCTTGAGGTTTAAATTAGAACGACGTCTGGGATAATAGAGGAATGAATTTACTCTGAACCAACATGCTTCACTGTAACCTCAGTGGCAAAATGCATTGTGTCATAAAACAGGGAAATTTGCAGTTCTCACAGTTACTGCATCTAATACCACACCTACAACACCTACAACACCTACCACACCTACAACACCTACCACACCTACAACACCTACCACACCTACCACACCTACAACACCTACCACACCTACCACACCTACAACACCTAAAACAACTACAGTAGATGGGGTTCGGTATGAATTACTGCTTAAAGGGGAGCTACACGGGTGTAGGCTTCAAACATGCATTAACTATCCACTGCAGACATTATTCAAACATAACTTTTTTTTTGTTGTTTAAGTTGTCAGAGACCATGTCCAAAAAAACAAACAAAAAAAACATCTTAAATAAGAAAAGATGCTTTGCACCAGACTTAGCTATTAGCTTATTTCCATCTGCAGTCAGTGTGCAGGTCAACTGAGACAATAACAGTAATAAAACTACTAGAATGGTGACCTAAAACACACACACACACACACACGACATACATCACTCACACAACACACACACCACACACACACACACACCATGCACATCACACACACATACCATACACGTTATTGTCTACAGAATAAGTAACATTACAGGATACAAATGGTTAAAAGATGATGCATATATTTATATATTAGTTATAAAACATAAACCCACTGGATATACACGACTGGCTACTTAAGGTCATTTATTTATTTTGTGGTGAATGTAAGCTATAAAAAAATGCCAGATAAAAATCTGGAGATCTTTCGTTATTATGGTCACCCATGTACATGGGAAAAAAACAACAAAACAACAGTAACGATAATAATAATAATAAGAAGAAGAAGAAGAAGATGAAGAAGAGAATCTGACTATACAGTATATGGAGATTTTTTTTTTGCTAAAGGGACCCTGCTTTATTTTCATTCGCACTGCAGTGCGAGCCAATCTGCCGCTGCAAATGAATGCACGCGGGCACCGTAAGCTCCCGTGATTGATTCGGTTGTCACGGAGACGGTGAACATACGTCGCCCCGTCGCTTTTGAACTCTAAAAGCAGGCCGCGTTGCGTTACCGAAAAGCTGCACAGTGTGTAGAGATGTGCGTGACGGAAGTGAACATGGACGTGAAAGAACAATTCCGCGGCTCGAGCCGGTTTTATTGAAAACCTGAAGAAAGAAAGAAAGAAAGAAAGAAAGAAAGAAAGAAGCTGCTTTAGCTGCAGGATGCTAAGTTACCTAGGTACAGCATGACATGATGGCTGAAACTAAAGCACAACAGATATTAAATTGTAACCGGATATCCGGTCCGACTGTGTTATTACAGTTAAGGAAATAAACACACATTGGAGCTTATGTACTGTAGGTTTCGAATGTACAGTATGCTGCACTGGATCCTCAGCACCTGTCCAGGTGACATGTCTGATATATAATTAACCTGTTAACTTTATTTTTCTGTTCTTTCTGACCGGATGTTGCAGTGCAGTCACCATTCTTGTAGATATTAAATATTAAATGTGTAACACATGGTGTTAAACATGTGCAAAAGTATAGACAGGAAGTATATCCTATAGATTCTACATCACATATAACACACACCACATACAGCGTCTACACCACATCCATCCATCCTCTGTACCGCTTATCCTACACCTGGAGTCTGTCCCAGGGGACTCAGGGCACGAGGCGGGGGACACACTGGACCGGGTGCCAATCCATCACAGGGTACAATCACACACACACACACACACACACACACACACACATTCACTCACTGCTGACAATTTGGAAATGCCAGTCAGCCTACAACACGTCTTTGGACTGGGGAGGAAACCGGAGTCCCTGGAGGAAACCCCCGAGGCACAGGGAGAACTCGAGGCAACAGTGCTGACCACTAAGCCACCATAAACCCCTCCATACACACACACACACACACACACCATATATAGCACATATACCATATATATCAAATACACCACACACATCACACACACCAGATACACCAGCCACTGACAGGTGAAGAGAATAACGTTGATTATCTCGTTACAGTGGCACCTGTAAAGGTGAGGGATTATTAGGCAGCAAGTTAACTGTCAGGTCTCGAAGTTGATGTGTTGAAAGCAGGAAAAATGGGCAAGTGTAAGGATCTGAGCGACTTTAACAACGCCCAAATTGTCCTGGCTAGACGACTGGGTCAGAGCATCTCCAAAGTGGCAGGTGTTGTGGGGTGTTCCCGGTGTGCAGGGGTTAGTACCTACCAAAACTGGTCCAAGGAAGGACAAGCGGTGAACCAGAGACAGGGTGATGGGCTCCCAAGGCTCACTGATGCGTGTGGGGAGTGAAGGCCGTCTGGTCCGATCCCACAGAAGAGCTGCTGAAGCACAAACTGCTGATAAAGTGAATGCAGCTCTGAGAGAAAGGAGTCAGAACACACAGTGCAGTTTGCCGCGTGTGGAGCTGCGTAGCTGCAGACGGTCAGAGCGCCCATGCTGACCCCTGACCTCCACCGAAAGCTCCTACAATGGGCACGTGAACATCAGAACTGGACCATGGAGCAGTGGAAGAAGGAGGCCTGGTCTGATGAATCCTGTTTTCTTTTACATCATGTGGACGGCCGGGTGCGTGTGCGTCGCTTACCTGGGGAAGAGATGGCTCCAGGATGCACTATGGGAAGAAGGCGAGCTGGCGGAGGCAGAGTGATGTTCTGGGCAATGTTCTGCTGGGAAACCTCGGGTCCTGGCCTTCATGTGGACGTTCCTTTGACACGTACCACCTACCTAAACATTACTGCAGACCAGGTACACCCCGTCAACAGTATTCCTTAATGGCAGGATGATGCTCCCTGCCACACTGCAGAAACTGTTCAGGAATTCACCAGATCGAGCATCTGTGGGTGCCAGATACCACAGCACAGCTTCAGAGGTCTTGTGAAGCCTACACCTGCACAATATTAGGCAGGTGGTTTTAATGTTATGGCTGATTGGTGAATACACCACCCACACCACTCACACCATATACACCACCCACACCATATACACCACACACACCACATACACCTCATACACCACACACACCACCCACACACCATATACACCACACACACCACATACACCAGACACACCTCATACACCTCATACACCACACACACCATATACACCACTCACACCACCCACACCATATACACCACACACACCACACACACCATATACACCACACACACCACCCACACCATATACACCACACACACCACACACACCACCCACACCATATACACCACACACACCACATATACCACACACACCACATACACACCATATAAATCATACACACCACACACACCACATACACCTCATACACCACCCACACCACACACACCATACACCACACACACCATATAAATCATACACACCACATACACCATACACACCTCACACACCACATACATCACACACCATATACACCATATAAAT
>CM040987.1:261588-266588 GCA_022985145.1 Pangasius djambal | reverse complement strand
GTGTGTGTGTGTGTGTGTGTTTTGCTCTAACACACCTCAATCATCCTCTCATTTCATTACCAAACCTTCCTGACATTAAGGGTTTATTTCATCTTATAATTATTATAGTTCATGAGAATTAAATAAAAAGAACAACATCTTAAGAAAAAAAAAGATTTATTTATTTTTTTTAAAAAAAGAATAACGCCTATATCTCATACAGCTCAGACATGTTGTACCCCTTTGGAGTGAAAGTAAAATATTAAACCTTTATTTTTAAAAAACTCTTCTGTGTAACGGCGTCACTGCTCCCTGGACCCCGAACCGTCCTGCAGGTTCCTTCCTCTCACTCCTCAGGCTGCGGTTCTGCAGGCGCGCTGGGAGCCACTCTGAGAAAACGACAAGAACGAAAAACACAAAAACAGACCTGTTTCATATCGTGTCTCATTTTCTGTTTGGTTCAGCAGATCGCACCGGCTGCAATGGAATTACTGACAAAAGCGCAGACTGAATTTAAATTATTCACAATTTAGAAACAAAAAAAATTGTCTGCAATGTTCTTCAGTCACTCTTGTAATACTAAATATATTATTATTATTATTATTATTATTATTATTATTATTATTATTAATACAACAATATCTTACCATTTTTACAATATTGTCATGGGACTGTGTGTAAAATGGTGTATTTTGGACGTGTTCTTCGTTAGTCACTTGTGTTGTAAACAATGTGGTTCTTCGAATTTACTCAGAAATAAGGAGCACTAGACGAAATCCGTCCTGATCCCTCGCTGTGACTTTGTCTCTCATTTGCCCAAAAACATTCCTTCAGATTTTCCTCTCAAACAGGTGATATTTGAATTCACTTCAGTTAAAATGTTAAATATTGTGATAACATATAATTGATTATGAGCACCTCATTTTAGTTTACACACACACACACACACACACACACACACACACACACACACACACACAGAATGTCAGTGTTACCCTGAGTACGGTGGTGGAGGTGCGTCGTGCTGCCCGCTGCGGTTCAAGGCCTCGTTGTAGCTGGGCAAACCCGGAGCAGCGATGTTAGACAGAGGAACCGTCTCCGGCGCTGGACGTCCATCTGCTGCCATTCTCACTGGGACACTTTGGTGAGGGAAGAAGGGGACAAGGTGACACCATGACACACATACTGAAGACAATGACTGATGATCTCCTTCTCTCTCTCACACACACACACACACACACACACACTCACCTGCCACCTCGCCTTACAGGTTTTCTCTTTTTCTTGCAGCAGTAGCAGCTGAGCACCAGCACGATGATGAATAACACCACGACGGCTAAGACTCCGGCCACCAGACCAGACACATCCACACGGGGAGTGGCCACTGAGCAGACCAACAGTTCAACAAAATAAAATCTCTCTCTCTCTCTCTCTCACACACACACACACACTCACACACTCACACACAGTAGATCATACGTTAAATTCCCACAGTCACACAGTGAGTCTAAGTCCCAAATGTCTTGCTATTCTCTGCATATGCTCACTACACAGGGTGTTGTAGACTTTACCTAGCGCACTGCATGTTCAACAGAAATCATTTGTGATTCACATTAGATATAAACATTTCCTTGTTAAGCAATAGCTTGTTAAGCTTTCATAGTTCAACGTCTGAAGGTTCACGCTCAACAAGATTCAAGTACTGGCTTGTTTTTTGTTGCACGCTGTCACCTGCGATGTCTAATTCCACGACAGTGATGCTGAATCAACATCACCACCTGCACGTACTGAATTCTCAAAAGAAAAAACAAAACACAGGAATGTGTCACACTGTTGTGAGTCATTGAGTTGGAGTGCAGTGTTTCCCTGAACCTCTTCCTCAACTCCATGCTTTTTAATGTGTTTCCCTGAACACACCCATGAAGCGCTCTGAGTCAGGAACCGGACCGAGCAGGAGCCGGGACCGCTTCAGGTTCTAGTTCATTTTACACCAACGTGAGAGACGACCGGAGCGCTCACCACGCCGCCGCCCAAGAGACAAAACACTTCATCATTACATCATTACTCTCAATCCATCACAGAAACCGTGCTCTGATTAACCCTCGTGTTCTGACCACTAAAGCGTTCTTCAGAGGTTCCTTTGTATATTTAAGGGAATCCTGTCTGACAAGAAAACATAGAACATGGTGCTAAGGTTCAATATTGAAATTATCAAGGAAAAAAAAACTGGTAAAAAAATAAAATAAGATGAAAAATCTGCATCGTGACCAAGCTGGTTAGAGTGTAAACTAACTACTGACAAAAAATACAGCCAGATGAAAATAACATTACAATGACTTAAATATAAATAAAGAAAAACCTTCGTAGAGATGAAAAAATGCACTTCTGTTTCTTTTTCTGAGAAATAAACCAGCACCGCGTTGCTCGCAACGACTCGAACAGCAACAAATAAAGCGGATTGTTCTGTTCGTCTTATTCAGAGATTATATTATAATGCTGGATGTTTGTGTAACCAATCAGCAGTGAGTAGTGCTGCTAGCCCCGCCCCTGAGTACCATTAGCAACTACTGGTACTCATTTTAAGCAGGTACCAAAAACCATTCCAACAGGAACCTTTGGTACTGAATAAAACATTTCCGTCTTTCAGGTTATTTGAGCAGAAAAGGCTTTAAAATGCTCCAGGAGCCGGATTTGGGAAACGCTGACGTGAGGTAGATTTCTGAAAGATAAATGCAGGATCTTACCGTGACTGCTGACGTACGATTTCCAAAAAGTTTCCTATAAAAAAAATCACAGAATTCCATCAGAGAACTTTAGATCCGTACAGAGGAAATGATCAGATATTCCTTAAATGTCAGAATTAGAGATTTTTCCTTGTAACTATGTGAAATATTTCACACACACACACACACACACACACAGTCTCTCTTCTGGTCTCTCACCGTCTTTTGGTTGTCCTCGAACACCTCTCTGGCCTCTTCGTAAGAGCAGATCTCCTCCATGCACTCTCTCTCCAGATTCCCCGCAGTGACCAGCTCAAAGTCCCAGCTGTTGTAGAGCAGCGACCGCGACAGGAACGAGTCTGCTGAGGTCTCGTGGAGAAACACTGGAGCCAGAAAGAGAGACGCTGACACACGATTCACACACACACACACACACACACACACACACACACACACACACACACACATACACACAGGAGCAGGAAAACACACAACACACAGCAGCAGATTCCTGAACACTCTGTACAGCATTACACAGAGGAGATGCTCACAGCTCACTCACCGTTCCTGTCGTTGTTGTTGTTGTTGTTGTTGTTGTTGTTGTTGACACATCCCGCTAACGCCAGGTGAAACACAGACATCAGGCCAAAGCAGAGTTCTGTAAATCCCACCATTTTATCTGTTACACACAGCATCCGCGCTGTAAACACGTCCTGCAGATGCAGAGGAGATGCGAGGAAAATAAGTGAACCAGGTTTAAATCACATTCCAACC
The DNA here is from genome assembly GCA_022985145.1 of Pangasius djambal. NCBI lineage: Eukaryota > Metazoa > Chordata > Actinopteri > Siluriformes > Pangasiidae > Pangasius > Pangasius djambal. The sequence goes on along the minus strand of CM040987.1, from coordinate 263,112 downwards.
AGGAACAAACAAACATATATACACAAACAAACAAACAAACAAATAAATAAACAAATAAACAAACAAATAAATAAATAGATAACAGGTTGAGAAATGTGTTTAATGCTCCAGTTAACAGACATTTCAAGTTACTGCCTCCTTCATGATCATCTGCTGAACTCTGAGCAGAAAAACAGCAAAAAATAAAATCTCTAAAATGAACAGACAGAAACGTTTTCAAAAGTTTACACACCCCAGAACTTGTTTTGGCATCTCTTACATTTGGTGTTTAATTGAAAGTGCTGTTTTGGTATTTATGTAGGGTTTTTATTTATTTATTTATTTATTTATTATTTCATTTTATTCTTTATTTGTGCACTTTTTCACTTCATTTTTTAAAACTGTTTATCATTGTGCATTCTGTTACATTTATCATATAATTTTACTACTCAGATCTACAGTACAATATTTATTATTATTTATTTATTTATTAAATAAAGGAACAAGGCTGTTGGGTTTGCAGATGTTTCTTCATGATCACACTACAAAAACAGTTAAAGTGTGTATTGTGTGTATTGTGCGTGTGTGTGTGTGTGTGTGTAGTGTGTGTGTAGTGTGTGTGTGTAGTGTGTGTGTATTTGTGTGTGTGTAGTGTGTGTGTGTAGTGTGTGTGTATTTGTGTGTGTAGTGTGTGTGTATTTGTGTGTGTGTAGTTGTGTATGTATTTGTGTGTGTGTTTGTGTGTGTGTATCTGTGTGTGTGTGTAGTGTGTGTGTATTTGTGTGTGTGTAGTGTGTGTGTATCTGTGTGTGTATCTGTGTATCTGTGTGTGTATCCGTGTGTGTGTATCTGTGTGTGTATCTGTGTGTGTGTGTGTATCTGTGTGTGTGTGTATCTGTGTGTGTAGTGTGTGTGTGTAGTGTGTGTGTATCTGTGTGTGTGTGTATTTGAAGATGACAGGATGATTAGTTTGTGAGTTTGATCGAGTCCTTCACTGCCTCCGGCCTGTTTAATTATTTTCCTAATGATTTAATTTAGTTCTGAATCGCTGTTTTGTTGCAGAATAAAGAGAAAATACAGAAAGCGTGAAATTCAGGTAAAGTGGGACATTTTATTTTATTTTATATGAGACTTTCCTGAGATTCTAAAAAAAGGGAAATGTTACTTATAACATCAGTTTATATACATATTCACCCACAAGGTAACGTGGGACAGGTGATGAGGTCATTTCCTTTTTTACCAGGAAACTCGAATGTAAACAGACAGATAGACAGTTTACAGATAGACAGGCAGGTAAACAGATAGACAGACAGGTAAACAGATAGATAGACAGGTAAACAGACAGACAGACAGGTAAACAGATAGATAGACAGGTAAACAGACAGATAGACAGGTAAACAGATAGATAGACAGGTAAACAGACAGATAGACAGGTAAACAGACAGACAGACAGGTAAACAGACAGATAGACAGGTAAACAGACAGACAGACAGGTAAACAGATAGACAGACAGGTAAACAGACAGATAGACAGGTAAACAGACAG
>CM040987.1:250117-261488 GCA_022985145.1 Pangasius djambal | reverse complement strand
TTTTAGTAGTTGGCTGGGTGGTTATTTATTTGGTTTCTTATAAATTAATTGCATATTTATTTACCTATTTATGTACTATTTATATATTTATTTATTTATTTAATTAACCAACTTTCTCAAGTAAATGTGTAAGAATGCTGCTGATGTGAGCACATAAGGATTTTAAAATAAATGACCGTCAAAAGTCAAGTCTCTCTCTCTCTCTCTCTCTCTCTCAGACACACTGCAGCACTGGCAGGACAGTGAGTTTGTGGCGGTGTACCACAGGGGGCGCTATTTCAGGCTGTGGGTTTACAGCGCTGGCCGTCTCCTCTCTCCCCGAGAGATCCAACACCAGATCCAGAAAATCCTGGACGATCCGAGACCTTCTGTACTGGGAGAGGAGAAACTGGGAGCACTGACCGCTGGAAACAGGTTACACACACACACACACACACACACACACACACACACACACACACACACACACGACTAAGTTCCCACTACATGTGATAAAAACAGTAAGTTCCTGATTTGAACACTAGGTGTCACTGTCACATTAAACACTAACTGAAGGTTTGCTTTGATTCGATTATCTTCCTGATGCTTCCGTGATGTTTTCCTTCTTCTAAACATTAACGACGTTAGAGTGTTAGTTCTGTAGACTCGCACTGATGTTAGAAACCCAACAGGAAGTGAGTTCAGGAGATTTTACATGCTGACAAAACGAATATCTTTACTCTTGTCCTAACTCATTAATGTTGGTGTCAAATTCCAGTTTGTGTGCTACAGTGTCACCACAGTGACGTAAAAATAAATCACAATTCTGCTAGAATATCGTCTTTATCACCGCTGTGGAATCACTCCGGCTGAAACTGGAGCTGGAACTCGAACAGGAATTTGTGTGTGTATGATAAATTTCCTTCCAATAGACACACACACACATAGACACACACACACACACACAGGCCCGGTGTCAGCCCTATACTGACACATAGGGGCAATTTCTCATAGACGTTCCACCCTCTGGAATGTTTTTAGGTGGGAGGAAACCAGAGAACCCGGAGGAGACCCATGCAGACACTAAGCCAAGCTGTGAGACCGCACTACACACTGCGAGCTAAGCTTATCAGTGTAGCTGCAGTGCCCCCTAGTGCCAGATTAGTGTTAAAACTCTTTTTTAATATAGACGAAAGTAAATTGTGGTGTGTTTCCTAACACACTTTTCCTTTTCTCCTGTTGCGTATCCTGTACGAACCTTAATAACCTGCTGTCTGACTTCAGAGCAGAACAACAAATCATCTTCCTCTGATAATCGTTGCTTCTCGTGTCCGTGCTGCTGAACAGATAAAACCTTGAAAGTCTTCTTTCTCAGAACATGACCATGAGATTAAATGAAGAAAATAAAACAGCATCGACCTTACACCCATCCAGGGTGTATTCCTGCCTCACACCCAGTGTTTGTAGGACACACTCCAGATCCACCGCCACCCTGACCAGGATAAAGCGCTTTAGAAGAGTGAATGTGAATTGTGCACTCCGAGTGTGTAAACACTGCTGATTACTCACATTTAGGTCTGAATTTAGGTGGTCACTATTTGAAGAGTAATTTTTGCTGTTAGTTGGTTTTATTTCTCACACAGTCAGTCACCTACATGTGATTTAAAACACATCCAGAGGTCAGAATGGAGAATAATTAAAACCAACAAGAAGTTCTGCAGGTAGAAGACTGAGCAGAAAAAACAGAAGTAATGAATAAGTAGATAACTACATGAGCTCGGGACTTTAGGAGTCTCCCTCGGTGTCTCACTGTCCCTCAGGCTATAGCGCAGTGAAAGCTGCCGTGTGTCCCTCTCCCAGAATAACACACAGCTGCTCATCTGTTAACTGGCAGAAATGTGAAATTTTACTTCTGATTGTTCATATTTTTCACAGTGGAGGAGGAAGTGTGTCTCTGTGCTTCTCTCATCACTTATCACTTCTCTATTCTTTCGAGCAGTAGACTCTGCCTCACTCGGGCTGCTGCACTTCCTGCAAATGACCACCAGGTGCTGCAGAATACTGACCTGCAGATTTGTGCCGCACTCTGGGCAGCTCGGTGATTTCCTGCTCTTACGCACCTCCTGAACCTGTTTTTAATGAGTCATTAGAGCAGGAAAGCACCGAGCATTATGTTATTAACGTCACATAAGTGAACAGTGTTATTAAGGTCAGTGTTCATGATCAGAAAATAAATACTGAACACAGCAAAAACCCACCGTGACATAACTCGCCCACATCCTTCTCTTTTATTTCCTTTATACCAGCACTTAAAACATGAGATTTTGTGTAATTTATTTCTGAGAGTGTTCTCTCTCTCTCTCTCTGTGTGTGTGTGTGTGTGTGTGTGTGTGTGTGTGTGTGTGTAGGGTTCCCTGGGCCCGTGTGAGGAAGCGGTACTTCAGCTCAGGAGTAAATAAACGTTCTCTGGACTGCATTGAGAAAGCAGCGTTCTTCGTCACTCTGGATGATGAAGAGGAAGGGATGAAGGGTGACGATCCGGCCGGGAACCTGGACCGCTACGCTAAATCTCTCCTGCACGGCAAGTGTTACGACCGGTGAGAAACACACACACACACACACACACACAGACAGGTGTGCAGGTGGTCTCTGCACCAGTCGGTCTCATTAGATTAGTTTAGTTTATTCATTTATAAAGCACATTTAAAGACAACTAAATCTGAAACCAAAGTGCTGTACAAGTTGTATAAATCAAATCTGTGTGTTCACTTGGATGGGTTAAATGCAGAGCACAAATTCCGAGTATGGGTCACCACACTTGGCCACACGTCACTTCACTTCACACTATACACAATTAAATCTGATATATATCTAAACTGTGCTTCCTTAACAGAGCTCTGATACTGCCTAAGACACGCCCTGAGAGTTTCATAAGATATCTGTTGTTTATTTTTGTTCCATTTGCGCTCAGCGCGTCTACACTCCTGTCTAAGGGCATGAATGGACCCGTCTAGCCAGGGCTGAGCTTTATGCATCACTTTGGATCTTTGTAACCTAAAGGGAGCAACTGAGTCCAAGGTAATAATGCAAGTACTGTTAAAAAGATCAACCAGATCATCAGGGTTGGCACAAATGGATAAAACGTCCACAGCATTTGGCATTTGGGAAGAAATGTAGACCTCATTGAAAAAGCTGGCAGTGGAGGAATTAATACGTCTTGAATAACACAGTGGGTGACAGGATCTGAGCAATGGACATGGCAGCACAGATTCAGAAACAACTGGACAATGATCGGAAATAGCAGCATCACATAGTTCAAGGTTTTCACAGAAAAACCAGATGATAGCATCAGATTGAGAGCATGACCCTTCTGATGAATAGGTCCAGAGACAGACTGAGCAAGGCTAAGAGTCAGTGAGGCATAAAAACTCTTTTACCAGGGGTTTTAACTGCCAACAAACATGTATGTTAAAATCGCCCATAACCAGAAGTCTAACAGTGCGCGACACCACAGAGGACAGAAAGTCATAAAATTCCTGGATGAAGTCCTTATTAAATTTAGGTGTTCTGTAGACCAGTGCACATAGCAATGGAGTAGAGAAATCAACCTTGAAAAGCTGCACCTCAAAGCTTGAAAATTCATCAGTAGGCAAAAGTCTACAGTCGAAGCAGTTCTTGAAAATTGTTGCTATTCCGCCTCCACGACCTGCAGTTCTTGGAGTATTAAAAAAACAGGCAGTCTGAAGGACTGAGTTTCTTTAGGGCCAAAGAGTCACCAGGGCTGAGCCAGGTCTCCGCCACAAATAAAAAGTCCAGAGCACGAGGAAAAAGTCATTCAAGGTAAATGATTTACTGGACAAGGACCTAGCATTTATTAGAGCAAATTTAACAGGGCGGTCCAGAGTACACACTGGACCTGACACGGTATTATTTGTTGGTAGATATTCCAATGATCTGAGGTTATTGAAGTTAGCTCCTCCATTTCCAGCACTTGATCTAGAGTGAAAGTGGCGAAAAGGAGACCAGATGGCCGGTATTTGATCATCAATCGATGTGTCGGAGAGAATGGCAGAACAGTGTTTGCATTTAGAGCCGTGATGTACATAGCGTGGGCTACGAGCAATTTCTACGTTGACACAGGTTTTATAAACTCCAGCAGGCAGGTGTGATGAAGAATTCCAACGATAAAGCGTTGAGTAGCGATAAACCATTGCGATAAAAATGCACAACCATAAACAACGCATCTTTCTGCCCCGTCTGCACAACCATACTGAGAAACGCGTTAGCCTAAACACCACAGGACCACCCACGGGTCTATATGCAACCGATTAGGGGTAACCAGGGTGGAGAAAGCTCGCAGAAGGCCAGTGCGGGACGGGGGAAAAGGATCACAAGAAAAATAAATAAATAAATAAATACGTCCGTACGAACATGAGCTATGAAATCTTCACAGACAGAGTGCAAATTCGCAGTGTCCAGGGGTATAATTCCAAAGACGAACACAAACAAGTATCAACAAAACACTGGAGAGCAGCGGCAGACAGACACGCCAGCGTTCACCCAAACCGGAAGACTCCTTTGGCAAAAAATTCTGTATGTAGACTTATAGACTCCATTAAAGGAGGCGTGGCCGCTGCACCTGTCGGTCTCAGTAAAGGAGGCGTGGCCGCTGCACCTGTCGGTCTCAGTAAAGGAGGCGTGGCCGCTGCACCTGTCGGTCTCAGTAAAGGAGGCGTGGAGGCTGTTCAGTCATGGTGGAAAATAAGAGCACTCACTCTGGGGATAATAAAGAAGAGAATGTAAGAGACAGAGAGAGCGTGTTTCACAAACAATATATTAGACTCAGAATTAAAGGTCATGAGATGTTGCTACATCAAACTGCTTCTGTGGTTTTATGGCATCATCCAGCTACAAAGTCCCTCTGAGCTGGAATGAGTGGAACGTGACAAAGCCTCTCTATCTGTCCGTCCTTCTGTCCTTTTTTTCTTTCGTTATATAAGAGTGTAGAAGAGCAAGTCGTGCCATTCCCTTCCACATGCATGTGAGCATGAAACAGACCCATTATTCCAGAAACAGGCAACAGGAAGGCAGTAATTAAGGAAGTCTGGATCCTGAATACATCATTATAATCCATGAGATTATTGCTATTAATGGATAGTAATAGTAATAATGTCTCATTCCATTCCTGCTAAAGTGTGAGTTTTATACATTTTCACACAGTGAGCAGCTGGAAGAGAGTGAGTGTCAGATGTATGGATATTTTAAGGAAGCGTTGACATTAGAAGTGAGTGCAGAAGCACTTGCGCACACACTGTCATTACTTAAACCGTCGTTAACGCTGGATCTTTCTAGCTGTTGAATTCAAATGTAAACGTTAGCGCATGTGATGTTGCTTACAATGTGACGTCGTCTTCATGTACAATCAGGTCTATAAATATTTCACGAAGTTATTGTTATTGTAGCTGCCTGCCACAGTACACTGGAGTTGAAATGAAATAATGGATATAAATTTGAAAATGAATTTCAGGGTATTTGCATCCAAGTCGGGTGAAGAGTGTAGGAATTACAGCACTTTGTACATGTGGCGCCTGCCCTTTTTAAGGGACCAAAAGTAATTGGACCCTTGGTTTCTCAGCTGTTCCATGACCAGGTGCGTGTTATTCTCTCCTTATTTCACTTACAGGTAAGCAGATAAAGGGTCTAGAGTGGATTTCAAGTGTGGCATTTGCATTTTGAGTCTGCCGCTGTTAACGCTTCATATGAAGTCCAAAGCAAACCCGTCAGAGAGATAGCAAAAATATTAGCTGTGGCCAAATCTACTATGTGGTACAAATTAAAAAGAGAGAACGCACTGGTGAGCTCAGGAACACCAAAAGATCATGGAAAACAACTGTGGTGGATGACAGGAGAACTCTTTCCCTGGTGAAGGAAAACTTTTTCACAACAGTTAGCCAGACGAAGAACATCCTCCAGGAGGTCAGCATGTCTGTGTCAAAGCCAACAATCAAGAGAAGACTTCACCAGAGGAAATACAGAGGCTTTACTACAAGACATACACCACTGGTAAACTTCAGAAACAGGAAGACCAGATTAGAGTTTCACAAAAACATTAAAAAAAAAAAACATTATCCTATTGAGAGATGAGATGAAGATTAACTTGTAGCAGAATGATGGGAAGAGAAGAGTATGGAGAGTATGGAGAAGGGAAGGTGCGACTCATGATCGGAAGTGCACCACCTCTCCGGGCGTAGGCGTAGGCGGCTGCCGGTGGAACTGGTTCTGGTTAAAGCAGCAGGAAGAATTCTGAAGTGTACAGGATGATATTATCTGCTCACTTTCAGACACATGCTTCAGAACTCACTGGATGGAGCTTCACAGTGCAGATGGACAATGATCTGAAGCGTTCTTTAAAAGCAACCCAAGAATTTTTAAGGTAAAGACGTGGAAACTTATGCAACGGCTGAGTCAATCACCTGATCTGAATCCAACTGAGCCGCACGTCACCTGCTGAAGGTAAGACTGAAGACATAACGTCCGAAAACAAACAGGAAGTGAAGCCAGCTGCAGTAAAGACCTGGCAGAGCTTCATCAAGGAAGAAACCCAGTGTCTGCTGATGTCTGAGTCCATCAGCGACTGCAAAGGATTTACAGCCAAGTATTAAAAATGACAATTTGTGAATGTTAGTTTGTCCAATTACTTTAGGTCCCTTACAAAGGGGAGGGGCCACATAAATAAAGTGCTATAATTCTTACACCTCTCACACGATTTGGAAGTAAATTCCCTCAAATTATTTATTAGTCATTATTTAATTCCTACTCCAGCAGACTGGTGGACACCTGACACTATCTTTGTCCAAATGTTTACTGAGCTGAGTATAAAGTGGATCAGATTCACAAAATCACGCCGACACTAAACGTGGAGAATCCGACTCCGCTTACTGAGATTCACATTCAGAATACCTTCATGGTTACTGTTCCAGGTGCAACGGGAACCAGTGAAAATGAAAAACTCTCCCTCTCTCCCTCCCTCTCTTTGTCTCTCAGGTGGTTTGATAAGTCCTTCTGTGTGGTGATTTATAAAAACGGGAAGACGGGGCTGAACGCTGAACACTCCTGGGCCGATGCTCCGACTGTGGCTCATTTGTGGGAGGTGAGAGAACGGAGAGCAGCGTGAACACCTTAAACACCACAACACACAAACACCACATCACACATCACACAAACACCACATCACACAACACACAAACACTATAACATCTAAACACCACATCACACAAACACCACAACACACAACACACAAACACCACAACACACAAACACCACATCACTCAACACACAAACACTATAACATCTAAACACCACAACACACAAACACCACATCACACATCACACAAACACCACATCACACAACACACAAACACTATAACATCTAAACACCACATCACACAAACACCACATCACACAACACACAAACACCACAACACACAAACACCACATCACACAACACACAAACACTATAACATCTAAACACCACAACACACAAACACACAAACACTATAACATCTAAACACCACATCACACATCACACAAACACCACATCACACATCACACAACACACAAACACTATAACATCTAAACACCACAACACACAAACACACAAACACTATAACATCTAAACACCACATCACACAACACACAAACACCACATCACACAACACACAAACACTATAACATCTAAACACCACATCACACAACACACATCACACAAACACCACATCACACAACACACGAACACCACATCACACAACACACAAGCACCACAACACACAAACACCACAACACACAAACACCACATCACACATCACACAAACACTATAACATCTAAACACTACAACACACAAACACCACATTACACATCACACAAACACCACATTACACAACACACAAATACACGAGTGTTAAAAGCTGAAGTTGAAAAGCATGTTTCCTGTGTGGGTTTATAAAAGATTTGCCTTGAAGTCATACTTGACCTTTGCGGAGAGTGTTTGCATGTTTGCTTGCTCGTGTGTGTGTGTGTGTGTGTGTGTGTGTGTGTAGAAGAGTGCAGTATGGTTACTAATCCTAAATTTGGAACAATCCGTACCCAGCTCACATTTCTGTGACTGTTACACATCACATAAGAGAATCGACTGGTTCAGTACGCGTAATGGAACCAGATAATCAGTCAGTAAAATACTGCGTAGACTTTCCAAATAGATAGATAGATAATAGATAGATCAATGGATATGAATTAAGTATTGTCCTGTAGTTTATTTTAGTTTAAAATGTGGCTGTGGTCTGTCTCACTCACAGGGTGAAGTACCTGAGCCGAGCTTAAGTTTAGAACAGAGTCACGTGTAATTGAGACATGCCTTAGTTTCAGATCAACTCTGCTCTCATGTGTATACACCTCTGTATAGCGCTGAAGTCTGTAATTATGCCTGAGCTCAGAAAGCTGATGTGTGAAATTTCAGCATTAAATCCTCTTATCTTCAAACTCGACTCGAATATGGGTGATGTTGGTTAATGTGTATGTGTTTGTGTGTCTGTGTGTGTGAGTGAGTGATGTTAGGGCTCTTAGCGTCTGCACTCAGAAAAATGAACCGGCTCTGATTCTGAGATATGACACTTCCTGAAAGCCGACTGAAGTCCATCTGGGCTCCCGAGTGGCACATCAGTAAAGTGTTTGCTTTATCGTCTGGAGATCGATAGAGTCTAGAGAGAAAAATTGGCCGTGCTCTCTGACAGGGGAGAGACAGTAGCCAGTCGTGGGCACCTGTGAGCTGATGTATGTGGAAGAGGGCGGATAGCACTTTCCTCCGAGTGTGTTACGCCCCCCTGTGACACTGCAACAGCAGCGGTTCGATTAAAAAATGCAGAAGTTGGTTAACTTCATGTGTCTTGAAGCACATGTTAGATTTTACCTTCTCTGGTTAGTAGCTGTTGTAGGATAGTTCAGAGCTGACTGGTGCCAGGAAATGACCAAGACTAAAGTAAGCAGAAAATCTTGGAAAAAAAGGGTGACTGTTTTTTCCAGAATTCAAGACTGGAAAGTGATCTCTGCATAAAGGAATCTGGCTGAGTTTCATCTTTTAATGCGTCTTTTTCCAAAATGAACTGTTTGATGGGAAACACATGACAGTCGAGATCATCAGCCAATGATTTTGTGTGTGTGTGAGCGCGTGTGTGAGCGCGTGTGTGAGCGCGTGTGTGAGCGCGTGTGTGAGCGTGTGTGTGCATTGAGCATGAATTCCCGTCTCATGCTCGGTGTTCCCTGGATTGGTTTCAGATCCACCACGACCCTTATAAATAAATAGATAGATAGATAGACAGATAGACAGACAGACCTTATTGATCCCATGAAGGAAATTACAGCAGCATGGTCAGTAGCAAGACACAACACGTAAATGTAGTAGTGCAGATGTGGAACACAGTTGTAGATTTAACTAGATTTACATCAGTATTTACGTAAGTACACTTGTGAAAACTGGCAGTGAATAATGAATATGAAGAACCTTGAGGTTGTAGAATATAATGACAGCTTTCTCAATGATTGCAGTAGTGTAATGTGAAAGTGTTCTCATCTGTCACACACACAGGTGAGCTGTTGTACAATGTTACTGCGAACGGTAAGAATGAACTCCTGTAACGTTCTCTGTGACAACGAATTTGAATGAGTCTTTTGGAGAATGAGCTCCACTGACTCTGTAGTGTGTTGTAGAGTGGGTGAGACGGATTGTCCATGATGGAGAGCAGTTTGTTCAGTGACCTCCTGTTCCTCTCTGACTCGAACGTCTCCAGTTTGTGTCCAATGATAGATCCAGCCTTGCGAATAAGCTTGTTAATCCTGCTGCTATCCCTGGCACTGATGCTGCCCCCCAGCAGACCACAGCACAGTAAATGGCACTTGCCACCACAGACTGCAGCATCTTGTTGCATACGTTGAAAGATCTGAGCTTCCTCAGAAAGTAGAGTCTGCTCATTCCCTTCCTGTACACAGCATCAGTGTTGGTCCTCCAGTCCAGTCTGTCATTTAATTGTACACCCAAATACTTACATTTACATTTACGTTTATGGCATTTGGCAGACTCTTATCCAGAGCAACTTACAATTATCTCATTTATACAAATGAGCAGTTGATGGTTAAGGGCCTCGCTCAAGGGCCCAGCAGTGGCAGCTTGGCGGTGATGGGATTTGAACTCTTAACCTTCCAATCAGGAGTCCAATGTCTTAACCACTGAGCTACCACTTCCCTTGTACTTGTAGTTATTAACAATTCCAACTTCCTCACCCATGATGGTTATGGGTTTAATCAAAGTTTTAGTCCTCCTAAAGTCCACCACCATCTCCTTGGTCTTTGTCACATTTAGGAGTAGGTCATTCTTAGTGCACCAGTCCACAAAGTTATCCAGTAGTCCCCTGTACTCTGACTCCTGTCCATCCCTAATACACCCCACCACTGCAGAGTCATCAGATAACTTCTGCAGGTGGCATGATTCAGAGTTGTACTGAAAGTCTGAGGTGTACAAAGTGAACAAAAATGGAGACAGAACAGTCCCCTGAGGTGCTCCTCTGTTACTGACCACCGTGTCAGACAGAGAGGCCCCCAGTCACACAAACTGGGGCCTATCTGACAGGCAGTCAGCAATCCAGGAGATGGTGGATGTGCTGACACCCATTCTGAGCAGCTTCTCACTCAGCATGAATGGTCGGAGGGTGTTGAAGGCACTGGAAAAATCAAAAAACATGATCCTCACAGTACCACCACTTCCATCCAGGTAAGAGTGAGTACGCTGCAGCAGATAGATGACTGCATCATCCACACCCACATGAGGCAGGTGAGCAAACTGGAGTGGGTCCAGTGCAGGTTTCACCTGTGGCACCAGATGGCCTAAAACTAGTCTCTCCAACACTTTCATGACGTGTGACATCAGGGCAACTGGTCTGAAGTAATTGAGACCAGATGGGATGGTTTTCTTAGGTATCGGTCCTAGACAAGATGTTTTCCATAGTTTCAGTCTGTTGTCACTGTCCAAGCTGCCCCCCTGCTGACGGTCTTTCATGCTGAAGCCTGTAATCTGCTTCATGCCCATCCACACGTCCTTGATGTTATTTTGCTGAGGTTTCCTCTCCAGCTTCTGCCGGTACGAGTCTCCACCCCACTGCTGCGCTCCCTCCACTGGCTTCCTGTAGCTGCCCGCATCAGATTTAAAACACTGATGCTCGCCTACAAAGCCAAAAACGGACCAGCACCCACTTATCTCAAAGCTCTTATCACACCTCGCGTGGCACCACGCTCCCTCCGGTCCTCTAGCACTGCTCGACTGGTCCCACCATCTCTCAGGGCACAAGG
>CM040987.1:200186-204620 GCA_022985145.1 Pangasius djambal | reverse complement strand
ACACAGAGCACAACTCTGTACATTACACACACACCAGTGTCTCCACCCCCTGGACCTTCGGCTCGACTCCGCCCAGGTAGGAGGAGCTGGATCCAATCCGACTCCACCGTATGGACTTTGCTGCGTTCAACTGTAACTCGGAACGAGGAAAAACCAAACTCCTACTCAGAAGCTTAGGAAGGTGTCCTCAACCCCGAGTTCAGCAAGTTACATCAAATCAAAATGGCCGCTCACAGCATCAGCAGTAAACACAGCAGCACTTCGTTACTTTTATAAATGAGTCACTAGAGTGTATTAGTATCTGCTTTAGATCCATCAACATACAGACATACTCGCGTGCTAAATCTATAACACTGACTCTACAGGAAAATATCCATCAGTCTGTTCTGACTTCCTGCTTGAGCATTTGTGTTCTGTAAGTGGGTCTGATTAGTGAAGAATGATTAAAGATGGATTTGAAGAGAAGTTCAAACAGGCGTCTGATCTGTTCAGAGTAGAGGAGCGCATCGGGACAATCGGTCACGTGAGCGGCGTTTACTTTAATACAGGAGTCAGTGACTGTTAGAAAATATCACAGGTAGGTCCCTAAATCAACAGTCGTGTACGCACACACACACGCGTATTTGTGTGTGTGTGTGTGTGTGTGTGTGTGTGTGTGTGTGTGTGTGTGTGTGTGTGTATACACATCTGCAAAGGATATGAGACTGAAGTTCTCCTGGGCAGCTGACAGTGGTCGTGAAGCTGATGAACTGCACTGACGTCTTATTGCCATAGAACAAGTACATCCTCCCTACACACACACACACAAAGAGAGAGAGAGAGAGAGAGAGAGAGAGAGAGAGAGAGAGAGGTGAGAAACCTGGGCCCCATTCCCCACAGGTGACGTTTATTCAGAATTATTTAACTAACACAATAACACACGCTAACACAATAACACACACGCTAACACGCTTACTGAGAGCCAAACTACATGTTCAGAGACTCACCGAGATTCTGGCGATACTCCGACTTAATGCCGATCTGAAGCAGCTGATTCTCAAACAGAACTCCATTATTCTTACACACAAACCTGCAGGAGAGAGAGAGAGAGAGAGAGAGAGAGAGAGAGAGAGAGAAATACAAAAGGCATTTTCACATCATTAGTGAACAGATGATCAGTGATTGTGTTATTGTGTTAGCGTGTGTGTTATTGTGTTAGCGTGTGTGTTATTGTGTTAGCGTGTGTTATTGTGTTAGCGTGTGTGTTATTGTGTTAGTTAAATAATTCTGAATAAACGTCATCACTACTAAAACATGCTACAGACACTAATAATGTTCAGTAGTGTACAGTAAGTTAACACGCGGCTGCTGAAGCTGTGTAACGCGTTTGGCTCTCGTGGCGTCTGATGTGAAAAACTTCACGACATTTATGGCATAAACACTTTCACAGAGTAAAAAATAAACTTACTCACGCTTTCTTCATAAATATAAAAGAAACCAAGTATGTGTCCTAAAATGATTTTTCTTCCTGTGCCTGAATATCAAATGGAGCTCTGCTGGTCATGTAGTGCACTAGGCAGGGTGAACAGCAGCTGAACACTGCTCTCCAGATCAGGCAAATCGGCTATATTTACAGTTTAAGCTTAAGCTGGGTGCCAAAACTTACGCACACAGTCACCAGGCAACTGCGTCAGTTTTACAGCGATATAAACTGTAGACGTGTCGTTTTATTCACTGTCTCTCTCGTCATGACCAGAGCACACGCCCTGACAGAGCCCTGACGCCGCGACACCCCGACGCTGCGATGCCCTGACGGAGCGACAGCTCGACGCTGCGATGCCCTGACGGAGCGACAGCCCGACGCTGCGATGCCCTGACGGCGCGACAGCTCGACGCTGCGATGCCCTGACGGAGCGACAGCTCGACGCTGCGATGCCCTGACGGAGCGACAGCTCGACGCTGCGATGCCCTGACGGAGCGACAGCCTGACGCCGCGACAGCCCGACGCCGCGACGGCATGAAACCCTCAGATTCTCCATCACAGATGTCTGCTTGGTCTCCTGGCCGGGAGCTCGGGGCACGTGCTGGACAGCTGGCTGACGTCTTTACTCACAGGTTCAACCCTCATGTACCCTGAGACACACCACTCCTGCCCCAGTGCTGTCACACATCATAATGAGAGAAAGTGTGTGTGCGTGTGTGTGTGTGTGTGTGTGTGTGTTTCCAGAATCGCATTAGAGTCTGACTGACCCTCAACACCAACACGGCTAAAGATCTGACTGTGGACTACAGGAAATCCAGAGACTTTACATTCCACTTGGATCACAGGTAAGAAATGTTAAAGTTTGGTCAAATCCCAAATGGCTTCCTGTTCACTTGGCTTGCGCTTGGAGCCGAACACCTCCCTAGTGCCCTGACATGCAGTGTACAATGAGACTCAGCCACAGAAAACACAACGGTGTGTTTTAGCTGGTTTTTAATGATAAAGTGCGCTCTCTAGCTTCTGCACACTTTCACTATAGATTAAAGTATTGGCACCCTCACATTACAGTTGAGCTTAACAGTTCGCCCTGTGTGTGTGTGTGAGAGAGAGAGAGAGAGAGAGAGAGAGAGAGAGAGAGAGATGCGACAGCGCCGCATGCATTTTAGCATCAAATGAATTAAGAGTTAGGAGACAGGGCCCCGGGGTGCGACTCTTACTTGTTAAGCAGCTCGTCTGACTCGGGTACAGGAGGAACAGGATCTTCAGAGGCCACAGAGGGAGGAGCAGAGCTGAGAGTGAGGGAGTGATGGAGCGAGGGATGAGGAAGAGGAGAAAGACCCTCACAGACAGATGGATGAGACAGGTGAACAGTTCAGAGACGGATGCATGAGGAGGGGAATGATGAGGAGGAAAACAGACGAGCAGCAGCCAAAGAACAGCCACGGAGTTGATGCAACAGACGGTGGAGGGGGAGAGAGAGAGAGAGAGAGAGAGAGAGAGAGAGAGAGAGAAATAAAGCAGAGGGTTAGTGCGAGCGTTTAAACCCCGCTCTGACCACAGCACAGTTCAACACCACATCACACAACACAGAAATACACACTAACGTTCAGCATGCTGGTGTAACGTCCAGCACAAGTACCACATACAAACACACTGGAGTTACTACAGCAACCGTAATACCAACTTTAACATCAAACTTCTGTCAAGAGGCTTCAGCAAGGTTTCCATCCGCTGGACGCACGTAACTAAGGCACCTAACTAACGCACCTAACTAAGGCACCTAACTAAGGCACCTAACTAACGAACATATAGGAACTTTAATGCTAAGAGAAAGAACATGTTTCACTGTTTTCAGATTTTTTTTTAACAATGTGTTTTTGATTCATGCGACACGTATTAGGGAGGTGGTAGTCAGTGGCAGCTCAGTGGTTAAGACATTGGGCTACTGATCGGAAGGTCATGAGTTCAATCCCCAGCACCACCAACCTGCCACTGCTGGGCCCTTGAGCGAGGCCTTTAACCCTCACCTGCTCAGGTGTATAAATGAGATAATTGTAAGTCGCCCTGGATAAGGGTCTGCGTAAATGTAAACGTACGCCCCATTCCCTTAAGGAGGGGAATAACACGACGTGACGCGTATTAGGGAGGCTGTGTCTGTCAGTGCAGAGAAAAAGGAAAGGTGTAAAAAGGTGATTTGGAATGGAACGCTGAAGAGGAATAACGTGCAGTGCTCACAGTACAGCTTAGATAAAGTCTTTCAACCAATCGCCTGTCCGACGCTGACGTGCCTCGTAATCTGTTCCCACACTGACCTGCAGCTCGAACGGTTTGAATCGGCGCAGGAGAGCAAACAATCGCGTCCTGCTTTCTACTGGACTGTTTCACGAGAGTCACGTGACTAAAATCCTGTCAATTAGTTTTAGGCATAAATGCAGTACTTTTTCCTGTTAAACGCATTTACTGTACTGACAATTTACACAAATCAGTGCTGTCAGTGTTTAAAAAAAAAAAAAAAAAAATGATTTGTAAGGATAACTGCAGTTTCCATCTACAGCATGTTTCTGTATAAAAACCTCTCGGATGGAAACCTGCCTACATTCAGGTGAAGTGTGTGTGTGGATGGACACGTTAGCCAACCACTGGCCTCTTACTCCGAGTCACCAGGACCCTCAGCCAATAAGGAGTCAGAGCTCTCAGTGGGAGGTTCCAGATCTCTGCCATCGTCCGATGACAAAGGAGGATAAACACACACACACACACACACACACACACACACACACAATTGCACGCGCACACGCACACACACACACACACACACAGACAGAAAGGGACACAGAAAAGGGAGGGAAAGAGAGAAAAGAGAGAAAGCAAGAGAAAAAGAAAGACAGTCACATATACAGTAAGGTAAACCAGAACAGATTACACACACCGAGAGGAACGGAGAAGTGAAAGCACAGAAGAGCAGAAAGTCT
>CM040987.1:190186-195186 GCA_022985145.1 Pangasius djambal | reverse complement strand
TACTATTTTACATTTCAGATGCAATTTATTGTTAATATTTCACGGACTTGAGCTACATTTAAACTCATTCAGAATAAAAACAGCACAAAGCCTCTCAGGAGTAAAGCGTCCATCAGCTGCTCATCACTTCAGTATAAATATCTGCGGTGGGCGTGTCCTCCTCTCACACACGCAGCGCAGGGAGAGTCCGTGTCTTTAATCAGTACTTAAATAGGAATAATGTGGGGATTATTGTTGTGTGTGAGGATCCGCAGCAGTGCAGACCGCACTGTGCTCCACACAGAAATGATAATAAATAATGTATTGAGTACAGTAGTGTGTTGTTGTTGTTGTTGTGTTTTCCCCACCATGTGCTGATCGTTCAGTAAATGCACCACTCTGGAGGTCCACTCCCCCATCAGCACCAGGTCCGGAGACGTTTTATACAGACGCAGCAGACACAGAGCGGCCGACTGTTTCACACTGTCCATAGTGTCCCTGAAGCACACACACACACACACACACACACACACACACGTTAACCACACCCCTTTTGATTACTGACTCATATCCTAGAACAGCCACTAATGTTTAAAACACGCCACACCTCACTGCTCTAAATCAAACTGAACAGCAGCGACACTATCCAAATACGGAGAAACCCCAAGATCATGACTTTAATAGTCGAGCTTAATGTGGAGGAATCCTCACTGCCACCTCCACCCTTACTTCACCTGTGAGCGTTTATTTTTGGAATGAAGCTATAAACACAAATTTACGCTCAACCAGTTAATAGATGTTTATGGGAGCTGGATGGAAATGTATTCCCACACCCACTATACTGAAACACAGTATAAAACACAATCCTTATTTTTCACAGCGCTGCCATGTAGGTGTCCAAAGCCCCAAGTTACTCATCATTACTCACAGCTCTGTTTCAGTTCAGAAGAAAGCACTGATTCAGTTACTAAACTCTCCAGCTTCAGGAATCTAGAGCTCCTATTTCTTCTCTCACAGCTGCTCCGAGACTCTCTATAAGCTCTCCATCTTTTTCTCCACTGTTATATTCGGTTTTGATTTTCGGTTCCTGTTCCCCTCTGTGCTAGCGTTTCGGTTCTCTCACCCTGCCACCAGGATGCGTGGGATCTCTCCGGCGAAGGCCTCGGCCATCTCCCTGCTGCCCACGTTGGCGATGCAGTGCAGAGCCAGACACATGAAGGTGGGGTTCCTGCTCGACAGGTCGTTCTTAATAGCGTTATTGATCAGCCGGATCAGCTCACTGTTACTGTTCACCAACACCGAGATGAACAGATAGCCCTGAGAGAGAGAGAGAGAGAGAGAGAGAGAGAGAGAGAGAGAGAGAGAGAGAGAGAAAACCCAAAGTATTAATTAAATCATCCGGTATCACTGTACTACTGATATCAGGCTGTATGGGGTAGGAAAATTATTTACATATTCATGCATATTCATAAATCCTGGCATTTTAATGAGGGTAAAGTTATACATCATTCTGTAAACTTATGCCTTAAAACCAGTACGGAATAAAACACGATGGTGCATGCTGTTATAGGAAAATAATCAACCTCAAGGTGGTGAACCATCCCATAGTTGATTATTTTCCGATAACAGCATGTCCCCAAGTGTTTTGTTCCTCTTATACCACAGCAACTTACCAACGATTACAAATTTTTATTCACTAAAGAACGACGACTTTTTATCTGTTTATAGTTACACAAGTTAGTTCCTGTTCTCGCTTACGTTATAGCAGCTATAAACACTCGTTCCCTCACCAGCTTCTCTCTCTCTTTTTCTTCTCTCTCGAAAATAAGAAGACAAAAAAAAAAAAAAACGCAGCTTGTTACATCACAGTCCCGAGAAACCGCAAAGAAGCTCAAACTCCTCTGTCCTGAAGATGTTACAAAGCACTGACACTGGAGACTCCTTCCATAAACGTTACATAAATCTCTCCTCAACGTTTGTCAAATTAGACATTGTTCTTTTTTAAATCCGTTTACATGAATGAGCTGTTGCTATAAAAACGATAAAGTATTAGAAGGAGTGCATTAATATAAAGCTGAGATGTGCAGCTGCACTACTGTCAGAGCTGCTGTTATAGAGAATTAATCAACAGCACTGTGGGATAAACAGAAATGATTTATTTTTTTACGGTGATTATTTTTTTTCAGGTCATAAACAGGTTTACAGGACTACAGACTCAAGGTCATTAAACTGCAGTTCGTCTGGGTAAAGCTTCAGACCTGTGTGTGTGTGTGTGTGTGTGTGTGTGTGTGTGTGTGTGTGTGTGTGTGTGTGAGTGTGTGTGTGAGAGAGAGAGAGAGAGAGAGAGGGGGGGGGAAAGGAGAAGCTTCTGTTAATCCAGCGTGAGAATCCAGCCTGTCTCTCACTGAAGACCACACAGACGCTTACTGAGAACAATAGCTAATGTGTGTTTGCTGTCGCTTGATCTCTCTACAGCCGGATGAACTGAGAACCCGATAAACATCCAAGGAGATAATCATCACTCACACACAGGAGCAGCGCAAAATCCAAACGCTCCAAAAACATCTGATTTAGATTTATTCAGTGCAGATAAAATCGTGGCGTCTGCAGCTTTACTTTACGAAAGTAAATTGTGGTGTGTTTCCTAACACACTTTTCCTCTCCTCCTGTTGCGTATCCTGTACGAACCTTAATAACCTGCTGTCTGACTTCAGAGCAGAACAACAAATCATCTTTCTCTGAAAAGTCTTACCTTCTCCTGCTCGTGCTGCTGAACTGATAAAACCGTGAAGGTCTTCTCTCTCAGAACATGAGCATGAGATTAACTGAAGAGAATGAAACTGTGGTGTTTATCAGGGCGACTTCACGCCATGACGGCTCAGTGAGTATCTGCTCTGCTGTTCACCACCGAGCGCATGACGCACCTGTAGTTTATATCATTTTATTTCAATTTTATTTTAATTAGTTACATTTATTCACAGTCCAGACTTCTGTCTCACAGCACTTCCTCAACCTTAGAGTTTGGGAAAAACTGAACGCTTACGTTAGCGACTGCAGATGAACCAGCTTTCAGTGTTTTTTTCGCTGTAATGATGTAACGTTCACGAAACGCGTTACGTATATCTGGCCACGCCCAATTCCTCCCCACCTCTGAGCCACAGGGGATACCATCGCGAAGCCATGATGCTGAGGGGGACGTTGGATTTCACAGACACACACAGACACACAGACACACACACACACACACCCTAGCACTGAGGAAAGAGAAATTTCTAATAAAAGAATCTCAGACCTCCAGTGATTCATCGAGTGAATCATTACACCTGGAGCGAGATAAGAAAGCTTTATATAATGATGCTGGTGCGTTATCTTCCTGCAAATCTGGACATTGTTTCATTTCTGTACAAGAACAGCTGAGAACACACTCGGGTTTGAGAGTGTGTGTGTGTGTGAGTGTGAGTGTGTGAGTGTGTGTGTGTGTGTGAGAGAGAGAGAGTGTGTGTGTGAGTGTGACAGAGAGAGAGAGGAGGTCTCGGTCCGTTTCTGCGATTCGTACACTCATTTGGTGAAGATTTGTTTACTTTTTTGCATGTCTGTATTTCATTGACCAATGAATGACAGAGTTTTTTTACGAGGACATGTTCAGCCACACACACACACACACACACACACACACACACACACACACACACACACACACCCCTCAGCTGCAACTTTCTGCTTTTTGGTTCATTTAATTGAATTATGTTCCGTGTCAAAGCACACAGCAAACAAACCACTGAACGAAACACTGAACACCGAGTCAGACTCCACGTACAGACCGAGAGAAAACGATGTTTACACAAAAAAAATCACTAAAAAAAATTAGAGATGAGAAAAGAAGGGAACAGGAAGATCCCGAGAGAGAGAGAAAAGCAACTCGCACGATCTGGAAAAGAAAGAAAAACGATTGACTTGTTCAAAATGAAGAGATTTGTTTTGCTAATGAAGGAGATGAGCAACTATTTCATTACATACACATGATAATTTACCATAATCACATCTTTGCTCGTCAGGAGTCGCTGTGTTAAAGCCTCTGGTGTTTCAGTTCCATGAGTCAAACAGCTGAAGCGTTTAATTCTGTTATTTCTGTTTATTATGAAACAGCACTGACTCTTAACATAAGCAGTTTAATTATTTAGTCCAAGTCCTGGTGGGATCAAATCACACTTAATCCAAACACAGACACAGACAGACACACTGTCCGAGAGCAGCGACAGTGAGTGTATACACACACACACACACACACACACACACACACACACACACACACACACACTCAGGCAGCCTGGCTAATAAAATGAGCGTCACAGCCGTCCTCAGAGATGAACCTGAACTCCAACACTAAAATGAAACCTAATCAGTGTGTGGAGACATAAAAAGTGAGGATTATATCATATTTAAGGAAATACAGGAATATACTCTCTCTCTCTCTCTCTCTCTCACACACACACACACACACACACACTTCAGAAAGTGAATTAAAACAGGCAAAAGGGAAATGTTTGGCTGAGTAATTTGCCTAAGCGAGGCAGACGAGCAGCAGACGCTCGTTAACTTCAGATGACTGGACAGTCTGTGTGAGGACAAACTCTAATCGCTAATCAAACTCTAATCGCTAATCAAACTCTAATCGCTAATCAAACTCTAATCGCTAATCAAAATTACACTCGCTAAGAAAAAGGGAGAAAAAAAACACCACAAACACTCGCTAAACACTGCAGGACACAGCAGAAAGCTGGAGCTTATATTTCATATCCTGAAACAATGAGCTCACAGGAAGTGCTCCTTCAAAAAGTGATGACATCGCCACATTCCTCAGGAGGACGGTGTGATGAGAGAGAGAGAGAGAGAGAGAGGGAAGAAGAGGAAGGTTCAGTACAAAGTACAGCAGAGCGACACGTAATCTCTCTGCTCTTTGTAGGTCTACACAACTCCCTGTGTGTGTGTATGAGAGAGACGGTGTGTGTGTGTGTGTGTGT
>CM040987.1:165854-184342 GCA_022985145.1 Pangasius djambal | reverse complement strand
GACCTCAACCCCACTGAACACCTTTGGGATGAACTGGAACACCGACTGCACCCCAGACCTCCTCGACATCCCAACATCAGCGCCTGACCTCACTAATGCTCCTGTAGCTGAATGAACACAAATCCCCACAGCCACGCTCCAACATCTAGTGGAAAGCTTCCCAGAAGAGTGGAGCTCATTATAACAGCACACACAGGGAGATAAACCTGGAATGAGACGTTCAACAAGGACATATGGGTGTGATGGTCAGGGGTGCACATACTTTTGTCCGTATGGTGTATATAGAGGATGGGTTTATACTTGATATATCTGCTCTGTGTGGAATAGCACTCGCTCCCTTTGCTCTGTAGTTTAACTGAGGAGGCTCGGTACAGACGCTCCTCAGGACTCTTCTCTAGTTTGCACACTCCGATAAAAGCTCCAGGTTAAAGCAACGTGTTTCACTGAAACTGAATCTAACAATTACTAGTCTAAAATAAAATAATCTAAATAATCTAAAAATCTAAAAATAACTAATTTCTCTGTCTTCAAAATGATAACAAGATTAAAGTGCAGTTTTTTTTTGTTTTTAAAAAGTGTTTCTAAACTTATGTTTGTAATGTTCATAGAAAATCGACACCTTAGAAAAACAGCAATTCTCAATATTGCTGTACAAAATAATTTCTTCATTTTATGTTTTTTTAACTTAATCAGCGTGAATCGAAACTATATGATCTACAACTTCACGGACAGATTAACAGCCAAACCACCTCGATATCATAAATACAAAGTCTTTATTTCTCACATTTACGCTAATGCTGTGAAAGGAAGATATACGACTGTAGAGGAGACCATCTCAGTAAGAAGTGTACGAAAGGTGATCATTACTGCTCATGTATACACTGTAAAGTTTTATTCATTTTGTCATGTTTTATTTTAATCTTGTACCCACAACACATAGAATACACAAACCAAACAACTACAGAAAAATATATTTAAAGATAATAATAACAATAAATAATAAAAGCAATAATAAAAATAACAATATAATAAAACAAACAACCAAAACGACAGCACGACAAACCTCCAGAAAATACAAAAAAAACTACTCCATCTCTGACTGAAGGCATACGTGGAGTCCTGGGCCGTATTCACAAAGCGTCCTGAGCCTACAAGCTGCTCCTAGTGACGAAATTCTGAGAAAGTTCTTAAAATTACGACATTTTCTTAGAATTTCCCCTTAAAATTAGGACTAAATCTTAGTAAAGATAAAAATGATTCACGAAACATCTCAGCCCTAAAAACAGCTCCTAAGGTAAAGATTGTTAAGAGTCTCTACTTTTAAGGAGGACTTTTAAGAGGCTTAAGAGTTTCTGTAGCAGAGGACAAAATGGCGGAAAGAAGAAATATTCTCCAAACACGGCTCTTCTGTCTGATTTGGTTTCTTGTTCTTTTACTTCCTTCCATCTCTCTTGGACTGTTGGCTACATACCATCCAAAAGTGCAGCTTAAACAGACCTGCAGTCGTGTAAACTGGTAAAAGGTCCTGCAGTCGTGGCCTAATGGTCAGAGAGTCAGACCTGTAACCCGAAGGTGAACCTGAAGGTGGTGGGTTCGAGTCTCAGGTCCAGCAGGGATTGTAGGTGGGGGAGTGAATGACCAGCTTCTCCTCCACCCTCAATACCACCACTGAGGTGAGACCCTTGAGCAAGGCACCGAACCCCCAACTGCTCCCTGGGCGCCGCAGCTAAAATGGCTGCCCACTGCTCCGGGTGTAAATATAGTAACTTGATTGATTAAATTGATTACTGCGTGGAAACTGGTTGCTTCAAAAGTAGACACATTTTCAACATTTGGCTGTTTTAATTAACTTTAAGATATTTAGCTTATAACAGAAGCTTTGCATAAAGTAGCCTGTATTCATGATTATACAATTTCTTACTACAAACATTTTATGATTTCAATTCAATTCAATTCAGTTTTATTTGTATAGCGCTTTTAACAGTGGACATTGTCACAAAGCAGCTTTACAGAAATAAATGGATTCACAAAAAATATATTATAAATATCTGAATTTAATTGATTTCACTGTCCATTCTATTATCACATATTCTATTTTCACAAAGAGCGCATTTTAAGACCTTTACAAATGTTTTTTTATCAACCAATCACAGTCCTTGAATTGCTGCATCGTCCCTAGCAACGGGGTCGACCACACCTCCTCACTAAGATACAGGGTTTTGTACTTTCCTTACTGAGAGTCGCTCTGAGAAGTTTCCTAAATCACTTTTAGTCTAGGACTCGCAGCTTGGACTGTTTAGGCTCAGACAGGAGCGCTCTGAGAGAACTCTGAGAAGCTTCATGAATACGGGCCCTGGAGTTTAACCAGCATTCACTCATAAGATGCATTAGAAGTCATAAGTTCATCAAATAACACCAAATGACACCAAATGACACCAAATAACACCAAATGACACCAAATGACACCAAATGACACCAAATGACAATCCCACGTTAAGTGTAAAAAGTGCCAGTAGAACCTGCACATTTCCAGCATTGATAACTTTGCATTAAACCTGACTTATGAATCCAGTAGTATAATGTAAAGTTTATTAATGTTTAAGATCCTAATCTGAGTCCTGAATCTCATCTGATTTTCACATGAGCTCCATTCCTGCTTTTCAATTCAATTCAATTTTATTTGTATAGCGCTTTTAACAATGCACATTGTCACAAAGCAGCTTTACAGAAATAAATGGATTAAAAAGAATTATATTGTAAATGTGTGATTTTATCCCTAAAGAGCGAGTCAGAGGCGACGGAGGTGAGGAAAAACTCCCTGAGACGACATGAGGAAGAAACCTTTTCTTTTCTTTCCTTTTCAAAATAACACATTTTTCAGCAGTTTAAAAACCTCACACACTGTTCTTTTAACTCTACACTCTTACAAAAATTAGAAACAGATCGAGAGATATATCTTTTATCTGTCTCAGAGATCAGAAAGCGTTCCAGTACTCTTTAGGAACATAAAACGTCCTAATTATCCAATAAATCCTTAAAGAACCCTTTTTTCTAAAAGTGACCAAATACCGAGAAGCGAAATGTTCAACTCCAGACAGCTTCTAGAGATGAAGAAGAAAATAATGAGCAATAATGTGGAGTTTTATCGCTCACTTCCTCAGTTAAGACACAGATTTATTAAAAGATTTGTTTATTTTATTTAATAAATCACATACTACATTTAAACCAAACACAGCGAGCAACTGTGCTTAATTTGATTCTGATTATTAGCTGTCAGAGTTCTGGATATTTTCCTTTACTCCACAGCAATGCTGAGTTCTGGATCGTGGATTATAACTAATACGCTATCGTTTCCATAGCAACAGCTCAGTCACAGGGACGCGTACGGCGGAAGCTCCGCCGATCATAAACAGATTTATAAAAACGTTGATATGGTGAAGTTTTCTTAAAGACAGGAGACGTTTATGTAACATGTATGGAAGGAGTCTCCAGTGTCAGCGCTGTGTAACAGTCAGAGGTGAAGCTGTAACTTTAACTTTTCCGACGTCTTCAGCACAGAGGAGTTTACGCTTCTTTGCGGTTTCTCGGTAACGTGATGTAACAAGCTGCGTTTTTAACTTATTAACTTGAAGAGAGAGAATAAAGAGCGGCTGGTGAGGGAACGAGTGTTTACAGCTGCTATAACGTAAGCGACAACAGGAACAAAATCACTTCACTGACGCTCCACAACATTAAATGTAACTATAAACGGATAAAAGATGATGTGTCGTTGTTTAATTAAAAGAAAACGGTGACTGCTGTTAAACTGCTGTGGTGTAAGAGGAATAAAACACTTGGGGACGTGCTGTTATGGGAAAATGGTAAGAGTAACTCCACCGCGTGTCTTTTCCTTTAACAGCAAGTGATTTATTCCCAACTTTAATTCTTCCACAATATTAAGAAAATAAAAGTCTAATTATTGATCATTTCACACGCTGGTTCATATTAAAGCCATATTTTGTCACAGGGATTTTTTTTTTTAACATTTTGAGGATTATTGATGTTACGTGCAATTAATTCTCTAAAACTATGCATTATTAGTATATTTTAATATTTCATAAATTATAATATAAGAAATAATTTTGCACAGATTCTTTCTGATGTGAGTAAAGAACTTTACTATAAAGACTTTTGTGATTTCTTTAAGCTACATACCACATTAAATTATATTAAATTATATTATTTTTACATTCCATAAGCAATAGGAATAAAATCATATTTAAAATTTTGACATAAATAAAGAGGACATGAAGAGTGACGCTCACATTCAAACAGGGGAAAACGCTACTCTCCCGTTCAACCAATCAGGAGTCGAGTTTAAAGGAAAGGGGCGGGGCAGTAGAGGTGGAGCCACACCGCGGCGGGCCAATCAGAGCGCGGCAGTGCAGAGGCGGGAGGGAGCGGACACGGGTTTATGTTGTGTGGGCGCGCGCGCTGAGGGACTGAAGCCATTCAGCAGCGAAATGGCGGAGACGGCGGACAGGATGGAGGTGAGCGGCGGCTGCAGCGACACAAAGCGCGGCCCGGTGACGCCGCTGCGCGGCACAGACACTCGGCAGCGCGTTTAGCTTTACGGTTCGCTTCAGATTTCCGTTACTACGATCTCTCTCGCGCGCGTTTTAGCCCTCATGCTAACTGCGTGCTGCGCATCATCCATTTTAAGCAGCTAAGCTAACGCTAGTTTACCTCAGAAAATCCGCTAACTGCTAACGGCACAATCTTTCAGCGATACGGCTTCACTGAAAAATAACGCGTTTCCTTCTACAGTGGTGTTTTTTTTTACATTTCGATAAAGATAATCCTTGAGTTTGATTCGTTTGATTTCTCGCTGAATCACACTAGCTAGTTAGCTAGCTAACAGAGAATAATTGGCTCGTGCACACACCGCATGGGATTAAGTTCCTTTAAAGACTACCCGTGTTGCGACAAACCCCGCCTCTCTGCGATGATTGGCTAGTCGGTACAGCCATCGATGGTGTAATTGGCTAGTCCAGGAGGTGTCCCCTCTAGCAGCCTATCATAAAGCGCGGAGGCGGGGTTTATCCGAGAACGGGTGGGAATGAATAGTAAAACGCATGGTATTTTGTTTTTTGTAATGCTAGCTATCTTTAATTAAAGATTATAATCTCCATCACTGTAGATGATCAGGATAAGGAGTGCGCGTCAGTGTGAACACGACTGCAGCACTTGAGAGCTGTAGAGTGGTTCGCTAGTAGCTCCACGTTGTTAGCATGGTGGCTTTGCTAATAGCT
Organism: Pangasius djambal; assembly: GCA_022985145.1. Lineage (NCBI taxonomy): Eukaryota > Metazoa > Chordata > Actinopteri > Siluriformes > Pangasiidae > Pangasius > Pangasius djambal. The sequence goes on along the minus strand of CM040987.1, from coordinate 179,051 downwards.
AGTCTGAGCTACAGGCTAAAGCTGGTCACGTGGCACACAGCCGGAGGATGGAGAGGGATGGAGACCTTGTTCAATTGTTGTTGTTGTTGTTCATCTGAATGGCTTTTTATTCTTCGTTCATTAGGTTGTATAAATGTGTGTTTAATGTGTGAATGTTTTGCTGTGTTTGCTCTGGAGGTGTCGCAGGGAGAGAGCTCAGAGAAGCCCGCTGCTGAGGACATGACGTCCAAGGACTACTACTTCGACTCCTACGCTCACTTCGGCATCCATGAGGTCAGAGCCCCGGGTCCGGTCCGGATGGGTGGTGTAGAACCTCCCGCGTGTCCTCCTGTCTCACTCCTGTGTGTGTGTGTGTCTGTAGGAGATGCTGAAGGATGAAGTGCGCACCCTCACCTACAGAAACTCCATGTTCCACAACAAGCACCTGTTCAAGGACAAGGTGGTGCTGGACGTCGGCAGCGGCACCGGCATCCTGTGTATGTTTGCAGCCAAGGCGGGGGCCAAGAAAGTCATCGGCGTGAGTCTCTCTCTCTCTCTCTCTCTCTCTCTCTCTCTCACACGCTTCGCTCTCTCAGCCTCATCACGGAAAGTTCAGATTTGGAAGACCTTTTAGGGGAGCTGCTGAAGTGGGTGTGGCCTAATATTCTAATGAGTATGTTCCTTCCTCTGAATGAGTGAGTGAGCTTTTAGCTCGCTGTCAGTCATGTGACTGCTGCAGAAGCTCCGCCCTCACCAGGCCACACCCACTTCAGGTAGATCAGATTAGGAATTGTGGCAGAATAAATGCAGACGTTTATCAGGTCGTGAACTTTGTCATGATGATGGTGATGAGACCCGGCAGAACCTCGTTACAGAACCGGTACTTTACTGTGTGTGAGGCTCGAGTGTAAACTCTGTGCTGTTGATGGTTTTGTAGATCGAGTGCAGCAGCATATCCGACTACGCGGTGAAGATCGTCAAGGCCAACAAGCTGGATCACAGTAAGCACACACACACACTCATGTACACACACTCATGTACACACACACACACTCATGTACACACACACACTCACACACACACACACTCATATACACACACACTCGCACGTTATTCTCATCAGTGTGAGTAAACCGCATGTTTGTGTTTCTCGGTCGTTTCGGAATAAACGTATCTGCTACATGAGTAAATCTGAGTATCCGCTTCCTGTGACATCACTTCCTGTTGTTGTTCCAGTTGTGACCATTATAAAGGGTAAGGTGGAGGAGGTGGAGCTCCCAGTGGAACATGTAGACATCATCATCTCTGAGTGGATGGGCTACTGTCTGTTCTACGAGTCCATGCTCAACACGGTGATCTACGCCCGAGACAAGTGGCTGGTGAGGATCCGAGCCTTCAGTCTAATTCCACACGAGCGTTCACTTCGCCCCAAACTGAACATATAAAATTACAATTTACTGCTTTTAAAGCTCCTCAGTAACGCAGCGCTAAACTGTAAACCTCACACCTGTCGAGATTATTACTATTTCACACATCCGAAATATCTTCTAGAAGTTTGTTCCTCAGCATTAAATATTTTAATGTTAATAATTATAGTTTATAAAAACGCTGGGGATTTTCTCCTTCCAGGAATATTTTATTTTTTTTGTACTCATGATATTTTGTGTAGAAAAATTCACACGACACGGAAATTTAAGTAAAAAAAAAAAAAAGTTATCCAAAGAGTCTGGCTGTGGTTTTAAAGTACATTCTGCCAGAGGCGTGCAGATGTTGCCGTGTGTTTGTGATGTTCCTGTGCTCTTGGTGCAGAAACCCGACGGGCTGATTTTCCCGGACAGAGCCACGCTGTACATCACTGCCATCGAGGACCGGCAGTACAAGGATTATAAAATCCACTGTGAGTTTCTGTTCGCGTGTGTGTGTGTGTGTGTGTGTGTGTGTGTGTGTGTGTGTGTGTGCGCGCGCTGCTGCTCTGCTCTCTCCGTGTTTTGTCCCTGTTTGAGATCTCCGTGTCTCCGCTCTGTCAGGGTGGGAGAACGTGTACGGCTTTGACATGTCCTGCATTAAGGAGGTGGCCATTAAGGAGCCGCTGGTGGACGTGGTGGATCCCAAGCAGCTCGTCACCAGTTCCTGCCTCATCAAGGTTTCCGAATCATTCACCGTTTCCTCATGCAGAGGTTTTAGACTGTTTACGTGGATAAAAGGGTGTAAGCTAACCTGTGTGTGTGTGTGTGTGTGTGTGTCAGGAGGTGGACATCTACACGGTGAAGATCGAGGACCTGTCCTTCACCTCGCCCTTCTGCCTGCAGGTGAAGAGGAACGACTACATCCACGCTCTGGTCACCTACTTCAACATCGAGTTCACACGCTGCCACAAGAGAACCGGCTTCTCCACCAGTGAGTCACTGCAGAACCTGGTTACGGTTCTAGAGCCGCGCGGCTGACGCAGACCCTTTAGGGGGCGCTGGTGCTGGTGTTTCAGAGCGCGCTGTATACGTCTGAGATGTTAGTGTTACACTGTGTGTGTGTGTGTGTGTGTGTGTGTGTGTGTGTGTGTTCAGAGGTAATGTAGTTTAATATGAAGGAGGCGGCGTTTCGTCCCTCAGCTGATCCGAACTGTAGAAATCCTTCCTGGGTTTAAATGGTTCTCCTGATGAAGTTGACCTTTGACCTTGTGCTTCCTCAGGCCCGGAGTCTCCCTACACCCACTGGAAGCAGACTGTCTTTTATCTGGATGATTATCTGACTGTGAAGACGGGAGAGGAGATCTTTGGCACCATCAGCATGAAACCCAACGTCAAGAACAATGTAAGGAGTTACATATCCCAACGTTGATTAATTTCCTGTAACAGCACATCCTGGAGTGTTTTATTCCTCTTACACCTCACTAATTTACCAACTATTATTATTTTTTTATTTTGACAATAACACAATATATATAATACTTTTTTATATCATCACTGAGACAGATGCTTTCCTAAGTTAATAAGTTTAAAAATCGCAGCTTGTTACAGAACTTTAGTCACAGCTTTACCTCTGACACTGGAGACTCCTTCCATAAATGTTACATAAACGTCTCCTTATAACGAGCGTTACCGCGGCAACGTTTTTATAAATCTGTTTATCGGTGGAGCGTCCGCTGTACACGTCCCTGTGAGCGAGCGGTTACTATAGAGACGATAACGTATGTTATAACGAGCGCGTCAATTATAATAAATTAATTATAAATAAATCTGCACCACTGTCAGAGCTGCTGTTAGAGAGAATTAATCAACACCTTCCCTCTGACCAATCAGAATCCAGAAGTGATTAGTGATCAGTGATGATTAATATTGTGTGTGTGTGTGTGTGTGTGTGTGTGTGTTGCAGAGAGACCTGGACTTCACTGTAGACATCGACTTCAAGGGTCAACTCTGTGAGATGTCCAAGACCTCGGAGTACAGGATGCGCTAAATCTTGCGTGTGTGTGTGTGTGTGTGTGTGTGTGTGTGTTAGAGGGAGATCAGTGCATGTTCTGTGTGTGTGTGTGTGTGTGGTCATTCCTTTTAGAGAGAGCCCTTGCGCTGATGGAGATGATCCCTGAAGGACTTTTATACACTTACACACGGACACTGAGTTTCTAAACAATGACGACGCAGCGGCGTTTTTATTGTGTAATATTCACACAGGACGCGTTTAGGATTTTTCCCTCCGAGTTATTCAGCTGGTAACAAGGTCTCGATTCTCTCTCTCACACACACACACACACACACACACACACACACACACGCGCACTGGCTCCCTCTCGCCTGTACATAGTGTTCATGTTCAGCCACTTTAACCTGTTGTGCAGTCATGGATCCTGTCGTCACGGCAACGCACCTGTCCCGTTTGATTTCTAGTATTTAGTTGGGTAAAATGAAGAGCCTCCTGTGACGGTTTTATTTGCTCCTCTCCATCTGCGTGCGTCTGCGTGTTTTGGGGCAAATGCAAGTCGATCATTGGTGTATTTTTTGAAATTCCATTTACTAATCCTCCATCTTCTGTGTTTAAACAAGTGGCACGTCATGAATCCAGGCTGCAGTTCGGAGCCTGAGCCGGGCTCTGTGATTGGCTGAACGTGAGGGTGTGCTCGCGCCCTGTTCTCACTCTGCAGTGTGTCCACGTGGCCACTAGGGGACGCTCTAGTAACGGTTCACTCTGGTTTTATTTCCCATTAAAGTTCCACAGTCGGTTTTTAAAACTCACTTTGTTTTGTGTTGAGGGGGGAAAAACCCGAAGGTGCAGCTTTCATACTGATCGCGTTTTAGTCCTTTCGCTGTTACAAAACGAGCTCCGACACTCGCCGCGGACACCGGGCTGCGTTCTGACCCGAATCGCCTGTCAAATAGTCGGGCGCTGACCCGCTTACGGCGCGGGCGAGTTGGGATTTAACTCCGCTTCATGTAGGTCTGAGAAACGAGGTGTTTCTCCCCCCTGAGCTCCCTGAATCAGTGTTAGAGAAACGTAAAGCGCTAAACCGGCCTCGCGTCTCCTTTAGGTTTAATATCTGTGGTGTTACTGCAGGCGTAAAAGAACAGTTTGCGAGTGTGTTGAGGTTCAGTGTGTGTTCATCACTGCTCTGGGCTACAGCTGGCTAAAATTGTGTCCATTAGAAGTACATTCAATTTTTTTTTTCTGCGTTTTTTTTAATAAAACAATAAAATTGGGAGAAAAATCTTGTCTTGTTGCTGCATGTCTCAAAAATCAGTTTTTTACAGAAAATCCTTAATGAGTGTTTGACCCTGTGGACGTCACACCTGCCACTAAACTGGGAATATTGGAGCTTCTGGAAAAGTGTAGTTTGTATACTTTAGTTTATTTTCTCCTTAGTTTCTCTCACATCTGTTATAAAAGGGGAATCTTCAGTTCAAGTCGGTTATTTTACTGTTTCTTTAACAAGAACACACACACACACACACACACACACACACACACACACACTTTCTTTAGTTGGTTGTTTTGACCTGATTTGATGTTAGTTCTTTTCATACAGTCTTTAAAAAGTTTATTTTTAAATTTGATTCTAGCTCGTGTGTGTGTGTGTGTGGGAGGTGGCTTTGTGTTTGTTTGTTTGTTTAGCTTTATTTCTGTAGAAAGGAAGGAGCGATCATGCGTTAGAGATCATTTCTGTGCAGGAGTGGGGTATAAACGCAGCAGGTGTACAAATACTCAGAAACAAAGGGTACTGAACTGGGCCGTGCCCTCAGTGTGCACCTTCTGCACCTTTACTGTGGGTCTTTTACCTGGACAGGTGCACTTAAAGTGTAGCTAAGGACACGCGAGCGGTCCTTCGGGTCCAGCTGTGCTCCTAAAAGAGTTTAAAGGTGGATTGTTTTCACATTAGCAGGTAAAAGGTGTATGCTTTAGGGGTTCCTCTGAAGAGACGAGGAAGATGGAGTTTAGTACCCCTTTACCTGCGTGCTGGGTTCCTCAAAGGGTTCCTCCCGTTCTCTAGAGGTTCTCAGGGTTCTAAAGAGAACTTTTTAAAGGGTTTCCTGAGAGCGACAGACCAGTGGACTGTTTAGAGCGCTAGATGGACGGGTTTTTTTCCCCCTAAAACTAGCTCCACGGTTCCTGTTGGGTTCTCGGTGAAGAGTCCCATGATCCTGTCAATCACAGGCAGCTTTTTAAAGTTCAAATCAAACTGAATTCAGAGTCACAGCTTGTTTGAGAACAGTTAAAATACTGATATTAATGTTAATTGTGGGGTACGTTTAGTTTATAGCAACTAATACAATTATACATAGAAGTGTACAAGTCACCCTCATGTGTACTGAACACACACACACACACACACACACACACACACACGAATATTACAGAGATTTTTGTGCAGGTTTGAAGAAGTCTACAATTTAAAGTTCTCACTTCCAGATGTGGAGAAGTGGAAATGAGAAACGTGGTGGTTATTAAAGTGAAAGCAGAGGGGTGTGTGTGTGTGTGTGTGCGTGCGTGCGTGCGTGCGTGTGTGTGTGTTCTGTGCATGAGTGTAATAAGGACAGCAGAATGAAGCAGAAACGAATCAAAACTAAATCCTTACACAGCTCGAGATCGTTTCACTTCCTTTTTCAGTTCATTAAACATGTTTTAGTGGAAATTTAAACCCAAACCTGCACCTTTCTCATCTTTAACTCAACACTGCAGCTGCTTACAGCCTCGTTTCAGACCTTAAATAAACTAATTTACGCTGTGGTCTGTGTTTGGAATAGAAATTGGACCTTATGTTTTGATTGTTTTAGAAATGATGGATTAGATCACTAACAGCTCAAATAATCAGAGCAAGAACCGTTCATTTTTATTCTTTGATAACATTTTTTTTTTTTTTAATTTACTTTATTTAAAGCACTCAACTGAAAAGTGTCTGTTTAGTAATAATAGGTGAATACATAAGAGTGTATGAATGGATGATTATTAGATGATAATGTTTCTAGCGTGTTATATGTTCAGCAACAGTTCTTTTAATCTTAAAAGATGAAGTGTGGAGCTTTTAGCTCTTTAATAACCGTGTAGAAAGACGCATCATGGCCGTGTTCCAGGGCGACACTGCCGAGATTCATCAGGGTTAAAGTTGTGAAAGAAGGTTCAGAGAGCATGAAGAATCATTTTCACACGTGAAGTGGCTCCTCTGAGTCCTGACCTTAACCTCAGTGAAGGTCTTTGGGACGTGCTGGAGGAGACTTTACACAGCGCTCACCTCTTTCACTGTCAGTATGAGATCCTGACCAAAACCTGATGCACCGCTTGATGGAAATAAATGTTGTGAGGTTAAGGTCAGGACTCAGAGGAGCCGATTCATGTGTGTAATGATTCTTCATGCTCTCTGAACCTTCTTTCACAGTTTTAACCCTGATGAATCGTGGCAGTGTCGCCCTGGAACATGGCCATGATGCGTCTTTCTACACGGTTATTAAAGAGCTAAAAGCTCCACACTTCATCCTTTAAGATTAAAAGAACTGTTGCCAAACATATAACACGCTAGAAACATTATAATCTAATAATCATCCATTCATACACTCTTATGTATTCGCCTATTATTACTAAACAGAGATCTAAACAGGGCAGTGTGTATATCGATAATTTATTATTGTTGTTATTTGGACTTACTGTAGCTCTCCCTTACGTCAGTGTTTTTGTCTTTGCGAATTCAGTAGTTTACTTAAAGGAGCAGAAGTTTGTGCTGTTTACTAAAATGACTTGAGAATAATCCTTGGTGCCATGGAAACCCTAATTAAAAATATGCTTAGTTAAAGTTTCTCAGACTTTGTGGAAATTATCATCCCACTTTTCTCGAGTAAATCCCATGGCGTGTGAGATACCGGAGTGAAATGTAAGTCGAGCACACGGGAGTTTAATCCGTGAGAAAGATTTCATCTCCTGTCCTGCAGATTTGTTTTGCTCTCTTGAGAAGTTCACGTGCTCACACTCGGACGCACTCGTGCTGCGGCTGTGGCTGAATGATTTGTGATCCTGTTCTACAGACTTTACGGCTAAACTGAAGGTTTTTTTTTTTTTAAACTGTAATTGTGATTTAAGCGATGCTGCAGCAGGACGTTCTCTTGATGTTCCTCCTCAGCCATTCTTCTTTCTCCTCTTTGGTCTGCAGTTCCTGCTTGTGCAGCTCGTTCCTCTTCTCCGTGTACTCTCTCAGCATGTCGAGTCGCTCCTGCTCCAGCTTGTTCCTCTCCTCCTCCATGCACTGTTTGTGCTGCGACTCAGTGATCTGCCTCTTCAGCTCCTCTTCCTCCATCTGAAGCCGATGCTTCTTCCACTCCGCCTGCTGCTTCTCCTCCTCCATCTGCATCTTCTTCTGGTGCTCTGAATACTCCAGCTCACGTTTCTGCTGTTCCTCTGCTAACGTTTTTGCTTGGGCGCTTTCGAACATCTGCTGTGTTTCTTCTGCGGAGCTCCTCCTTTCTTCTTCCTGTGCCAGCTCCATTTTTAGGTTTTCCAAAGCGGTGACTAGCGTGGCCTCCTCACGAGCCCATTTGATCTCACTCTCCAGCAGCTGGCCCTTCAGCTCGGACTCTCGCATCTTCTGCTGCTGTTGCTCCTGCTGCATGAGGACCATCTTCCACCGAAACTCAGCTTCTTTCATTTGCATCTCTCTCTCCACGCTCCTGATTTGCTTCTGGATCTCGGCTTCTTTCCTCTTGTAGGTGTCCAGCAGCTGGTACGTGGTGTTGGTGTAGCAGTTTCCTCCGTTCCCTCGCACCATGTCCTGGATCTTCATCAGAAGCATGTGTACTTGGTTGCGGTTGTTCTGCTCCCTGTTGGTGAGCACGTGGTATCTTCTTCCACACTTGTCCACCAGGTTCTTGAGCTCGGCCTTGGCGTTGGCCAAGTAGTCATCGATGCCTTTGTCCTCCAGATCTTCTCCTCTCGTAAACACGATCATCATGTATCTGGTGGCTCCTTCTCCAAACACCTCCTGGATCATTTGGACAGCTTTGGATTCCTCCTCGGTGAAGCGACCGATTGGCACCACCAGCAGGAACACGTGAGGTCCAGGGTAGGACATGTCGATGCACTGGATTGTTTCCTGGACGATTTCGGCCTCGGAGAGATCTGTGTCACACCATCCTGGAGTGTCCACCAGCACCAGGTTGCAGCCATGAAGTGTGGTGGTGGCCATCTGGCAGGCCTTCGTCACCGACAGGGAACTGGCCTCTTTGTGGAAAACCGCTTTGTTGAGGATGGTGTTTCCTGTCGCACTTTTTCCCACACCGGTTTTTCCTACAAGGACAATCCGCAGATCCGCTCTCTGATCTTCTGCAGATCAAAAAAGTGAGAAAAAGAAAGACAAAGAAAATGTGCAGCTTTACCATAATCACCAAAGTTTGCTGTTTATATAAAACAAAACCAGAACATAAGCTGCAGTTGGTCGTGTGCTGATCATTATTCATTCAAATAACATTTAGTTTGTGTAAAAGCCATAATGCTCCAGTTAAACGCTTCATTTTCTAATTTAATGCCCCATCAGGACGAAAACAGCAGAAAGTCTCATTCTATACGCTGTTCTGTATCTGCTGTAGGTTGCTCTGGATAAGAGCGTTTCTTTTCTCCCTCTAGAAGTTAATAAGACAAAAAAAAACGCAGCTTGTTCCGCATGTTACCGAGAAACTGCGAAGAAGCGTAAACTCCTCTGTCCTGAAGACGTCGGAAAACTTAGTCACAGCTTCACCTCTGACTGTTACAGAGCGCTGACACTGGAGACTCCTTCCATAAGTTTAATACCATAAACGTCTCCTTACAGAAAACGTCACCACATCGATTAAATTATTGCAGCTTCACTACTGTCAGAGTGCAGCTGTTATAGAAAATTAATCACAACCAAAAGTAAATTAAAGGACATTCTGCTTCATTATTTCCACTTTACAGAGACGCTGCAAAAGAGTAAATAAATAAATAATAAATAAAATAATCTCGGGTGAACAGTTCTAATAAACCAGTGGATCTTCACTTACCTGTTGTCACAGCTTTCTCCATGGTGTGTGTGTGTGTGTGTGTCTGTGTTTAAGAGCTACAGTGTGTTCAGGGGGACAAAAATTTAAAAGCGATGGAGGGATGTCTTCCTCCTCCTCCTCCTCCTCCTCCTCCTCGTCCTCCTTCTCGTCCCTGCCCTCGGTCAGGGGTCACGCTTTAGCTTCTGCAGTTTACAGCACACTGTACTGAAGGGTTCACTGTACAAACAGCATCACATTCAACATGAAGTCTAAAATTTATTTAGGTCTCAAATCTAGTTTTGTAAAATACAGCGTAAGAGGAGAAGAATCGTCTTCACACTGATAAGAGAAGTGTTTTATTGCTGTGCTTTAAATCAGAGCTCTTCTATCATAAAGGGTGAGCATTGATCCGGTAACTGCCTCAGCAGCGTGACTGTGTTTACACACACACACACACACACACACACACACACACACACACTCTGATGAGATCACATGGCTGTGCATTTATCTTCTAAACTATGACCTTTCAGTTAGTGATGGATGAGAGCAGGTCATGTGATGCACGTGTGATGATCAACTTCCAGAACCTTCAGTATATTTGTATAGAACCTCGACATGCTCTGATTACAGCGCCGTGCTGGAGTGTGACAGACAGTGGCAACTCTCAACCCAGTTTACAGAGCAACAGGTATTTTTAATGGTACCCGTATTCTGCTGATGTGGTTCATCCGTGTGTGTGTGTGTGTGTGTGTGTGGTGATTAAAGGGTTAAAGTTCAGTGTGTTGACTTTAATCACCCCTAAAATGGCCCAACATTCTGCTGTGTACTGAACTCTGAACTTTAAATCAGTGCTGGAGAGAAAGAAAAGGTTATCACACACCATGCTGCAGAGTTGCTCAGCTTTCCACTAATCAGGATCTCAGCTCATGGAGATCTGTGTTAGATGTGTAAATATACCTGCTCTGGTTCTGAAATAGAAGTTTATAGACATGAAGTTCCAACTGCAGGATCCTCACCCTAACTCTGCTTGTGCATACAGTGTAGTGGTCTCTTTCCATTGATGGATGAGGCAGAGGGGTGCCAATATTTTGTGCACAGCAGCAGATGTGTAATTATACACCTATGGACTGACCTGTCTGGAAGAGGAGCTTATAAACTGGCTAAAGGTGTGCACTCTAAATCTAAAACCCCAAGGGTTCTTCGGTTGTTCCTTTGGGAAACCCTTAAAGGATTTGTGTAGAGCCTTGAAACCGTGTTTCTCAAACAAACAGGGTTCCAACTGTTTGGAGGGTAAGAACTTCATTATCCAATGAACCCTTGAAGAACCCTTGAAGAACCCTTTTACTAAGAGTGACTGTATTAACTGGGTGTTTGGTAGAAACACCAAATTATTGCTCATTATTTTCTTCTTGAAATCTAGAACCTGTCAGGAGTTAAACATGTAGCTTCTTGGTGCTTGGTACCCTCACCCTGTGTTCTGAGTCCTGGGTTCACCCCGACTCGTGTTCAGTGCTGAAGTGACTTCACACCACAGGTTCAGTGATGGAGCTTCTGGCCTGTGTTCACGGTGCCAATTAACTGATGTTGTCAGTAGAGGGCGCCATTTACACCAGCGCTGTATTTCTCAGTTGCTTTCTCAGACACACACTCAGGTGTGTTAATGAGCTGATCAGTGAATCAATATGTGTATAGTGTATAATGTGTGTAGCGTATAATGTGTATAATGTGTATAGTGTATAATGTGTGTAGTGTATAGTGTATAATGTGTATAGTGTATAATGTGTGTAGTGTATAGTGTATAATGTGTGTAGTGTATAGTGTATAATGTGTGTAGTGTATAGTGTATAATGTGTGTAGTGTATAATGTGTGTATAGTGTATAATGTGTGTAGTGTATAGTGTATAATGTGTGTAGTGTATAGTGTGAAGCTGATGTGTGTGAACAGAGTGTACAGATGAGTGTGATGTAAGAACCCAGAGAAGTCTCTCAGAACTTTTTCAGGATGCATGATAACGATTTATTGACATTTTTGGTTCAGCAGTTTTGTAAAGATGAGGAAAAGGAAAACTACATTATTATCCTACGTCAGTATTTCTATAAATACCTTAAAGTGCAAACATTTACTCACAGCCCCATAACCAGGTTGAAAGAGTGAGCTGAAGGTTTGATTCATCTGATCAGTTATTTTATATTCAATTCAAATTAAATTAAATTATATTACACAAAACATAAATCAGTGGTGAAATCAGTCTAGTCTCCTCATCACCAGTTTAGTTTTTTTTCCTTCTGGTTTAATTCGACAGTAAAGCACAGATCTGTCCTGCTATCGAATTTATTTATTCAAGTATGAAGGCTAAATTATTGCGACAGTGACACACAAGAATCTGAGCACGCGAGATGTGTGACCTTTAAAAATAAAACCGTTCAGCATCACTCTTTTAAATCGTATGAGAATAAAACCATTCTTCATTTCTGACTGATGAATTCAGAGAGGTTCAGAGGAGGAACGTCAGAACGTGTCCCGCTTCAGCACATCTCCGGCAGCATCTTAGCAGCTCTGCATCGCAGCACTTTGAGGAAACTGTCGATCTTGTGCGAATCCCTGCGGAAGCACGACAGCAGGAAGTGGAAGTTGACCAGGCGAGAGATGTTGTCCTGTCCCAGGTCATTACTGTTGAACGGGAGGGAGGACAGAGACTCGGGGGACGAACCCATCTGCAAAATAAAAGAGGACAAAAAGGTGATATTTGGTAGGAAGGTTTTTATCAGGAAAGAATATGGAAGTTTTTAATTGTGTGTAAAAATAAATCTGGCCAGCAGGAGGTTCATTAAGAAGTGTTAGAACATGTAAAGTTCTTTGGATGAATTAAATTCTTCAGCATTACACTACAGTCACCTTAGCTCTTGATTTATTAACACTGAGTGACTAAAATCCAAAACATTTTATTGTTATTGAATATTGTGGATTTAATCAACAGGGAATTCACTGATCTTCCACAGAAACCAGTTCCAGCTCTTTTCTACCAGGCAGCGGTGAAGTGACTATCCTCTGAACTTTCTCTCACTTTTATAATCTCATTTTTCTGCAGGATTCCGGAGGAAATGTTTAGGATTCAGTTAAACTATTTTAAAAAATAAACAAAGTTTGCAAATTATTTGCAAATAACAATTAATACCACTCATCACCCTGAGACCTCCACCTGCACTGTGAAGCCTGGTGGTGGTAGCATCATGTCCAGCGTTACCCTCAGCCTCTCGGCTGTGTCTGTGACTAATCCCCTCTTTACCTGCTCGCTGACTTTAGGTGGACGGTCTCCTCTAGGCAGAGTCACGGCTCTGTCGTATTCTAACATTTTTAAATAATGGATTTAATGTCGCTCTGTGGGAAGTTTTTTTAATAATCAAACCCTGATTGATATTTTTCCAGGGCTTTGTAACAGATGTTTTTATTACTCCTGCTGTGTGTTTAGGTTCTCTAACACACTCTGCGTTCTCCTAGGAACAGATGTATTTATATTGAGATCATGTGACACTTTAATTACACACTAATCGACTAATTTAGGGGTTTCACACTAACCGGGGTGGATACTAATCCAATCACAGCTCATGTTTTTTATTTATAAATAATTTTGCAGACCATACAGATTTTCCCCTTGACAGTATTTTATCAGTATTTGACAGTAGATTCATCACATAAAATAAGCTGAAGTACAGAATGTGGAGTTTTGGGGGGTGAATACTTATGCACCGT
>CM040987.1:100842-114654 GCA_022985145.1 Pangasius djambal | reverse complement strand
TTTTTTTTTTTTTTTTTTTTTTTTTTTTTTTTTTTTTTTTTTTTTTTTTTTTTTTTTTTAAAGGATATATTAGTTTTACTGAATAGACTGATAATCTGTGTGGATATTAAGTGCCGTGAGGTTAGTGTATTGGATTCTGGCAGTTGTTTTTCTATTTTCCAGCACTGCCACTCCGGCGGCCTATTTTGGGGGACTGAGAGTATAGGAACGACGGCTGTGATTCCTGATGCCAGCTGAGACTGTTTTAAATCTGGACTGCTTACTGAGTGTGGACTTTGGACTTGATTGTCTTTTTATTATTTTTGATTCACCGATTGTAATAAAGAACTGTTGTGCTTGAGTTTTTTGTTGGGTGTTGTTTTCCACTGTTCCATCCCCTAATAACGAACCTGTATTAATGGTGAGTTCCTGGGGTCTCAAGTTTATACTCTAGGTGGCGTAGTCGGTTGTAAAGAAGTTTTTATTAATTTGATTTGATGTCATCTCCCGTTGACATATATACATACATATACACAGTTAGGTCCGGAAGTATTTGGACAATGACAGAGTTTTTGTGATTTTGCCTTTATACACCTCCACAATGGATTTGAAATAAAACAATCAAGATGTGATCGAAGTGTAGACTTTCAGCTTTATTTTAAGAGGTTCCTCATAAATATGGCATGTACCATTTAGGAATTACAGCCATTTTCAGCAAAGTACCTCCATTTTCAGGGGCTCAAAGGTATTTGGATAAAGTGACATAATTGTAAATATAACCATAATTTTAATACTTGCATGAAAATCCTTTGCAGTCAATGACTGCCTGAAGTCTGGAGCCCATGTTCTCAAAACTCAACTCAAATTCTGAGTTTCCTCCCTGGAGATGCTTTGCCAGGCCTTAACTGCAGCCGCCTTCAGTCTTGTCTTCAGTAAATGAAAAGCATGCTTTGTTGGGTTGAGATCAGGCGACTGACTTGGCCATTGAAGAATATTCCATTTATTTGCCTTCAAAAAGTCGAGTTGCTTTCGCAGTATGTTTAGGGTCATTATCCACCTGCACTGTGAAGTGGCGTCCTATCAGTTTTGTAGCATTTGGCTGAATGTGAGAAGAGAGTATAGCCCTATACACCTCAGAATTCATCTTGCTACTTCTGTCAGCAGTCACATCATCAATAAACACCCATGAGCCGGTTCCATTGGCAGCCATACATGCACATGCTATAACACTCCCTCCACCATGTTTGACGCATGATGTGGTATACTTTGGATCATGAGCTGTTCCTTTCTTTTGCCATACTTTTCTCTTCCAATCATTCTGGAACAAGTTAATCTTGGTTTCTTCAATCCAGAGAATCTTATTCCAGAACATGGGAGGCTTTTTTAGATGTTTTCTGTTAAAGTCTAATCTGGCTTTCCTGTTCTTGAATGTTACCAGTGGTTTGCACCTTGTTGTAAACCCTCTGTATTTACATTCATGAAGGCGTCTCTTGAATGTACGCCTACCTTCTCCAGAGTATTCTTGACTTCTGTTGATGTTATGAAGGGGTTTTTCTTCACCAAGGAAAGGATTCTGCGTATAGCGGCCCTTCAGCGTCGAACAAATGAAGCAGAGAGTTTTGACGGGTGCATTCGATTTATTTACTCAGATGCAATAAACTTCAATACTGATGTATTCGTTGTCTCAATTCTTTGTGCAAATTCTCTCCATGCATCACAACCATTGATTGACTTCATAGCACCATAACAATTAGATCACAGCACCATGGCACCGTAAAACTCGCTCTGCTTGCCGAAGGGATACTAAAGCTGAAAGCTAAATCATTCTCCCGAGCTGTACCTCGGGAGCAAACAAACGTGGATTACTCATGCTCTATTTCGTTTCAATTATATCCTATACATTTATTACCCCCTCTAGTGGCAACGCCAAGCAAAGCGAGTTAAAGGGGAAGGTCATTACACTCCCACCAAATCATGTTATGATTAACACAGAAAACAAATCATACATGATTTCAAAACTTCAATGACCCTTTCCCAACACAAGACACAACAAAATAATAACAGTAATAATTTTAACCTGGTATTAAACCTAATTGCCTGATGCAAGAACTGTATCATTGAATCACTCACTTTCAAGTAGAACCACTAATTTTTTAATTGGTCGCTCGATGATTGAAGGTTTAGAGTGATACCCTAACTTTGTCTTTAGTTTTTGTTCTCCTGTTTGAACTTTAACTCGTCGGACTAAGCCATCGTTCCATTGAATGACCTCAACAACTCTACCTAACTGCCACTGGTTCCTTGGCAGCATGTCGTCTTTAATGATGACTATGTCATTAACTTTAAGATTACGTCTAGGTACATGCCACTTCTGTCGTGTGGATATATTCATGAGATATTCTTTTTTCCAACGACTCCAGAACTGTTCAATTAAGTACTGGACTCTGCGCCACCTTTTTGTAGCATACATATCTTCCTTTAAAAAATTTCCCAGGAGGAGGAAGACCGATCTTGGACTTCATGAGGATAAGGTGGTTTGGTGTTAAAGGTTCCAGTGACTTGGGGTCATTGATTCCATCTACAGTTAATGGTCGACTATTAACGATAGCCATCGCTTCATAAAACAATGTCCTAAGAGAAGAGTCATCGAGTCTACCTGGGCACTGAGAAAGCGTAAAATTCAGCACATTTTGCACAGTCCTGATTTGACGATCCCAGACACCACCAGAGTGACTAGCGGAAGCAGCGTTAAAGATGAACTCTCATTGATTTTCTGTGAGAAATGCCTCCAGCGTCTTGACATCACACTCTTTAAGAGCTTCTCGGAGTTCATTTCTAGCTCCTACAAAATTTGTGCCACAATAAAGTGGACGAACAGCTCCACAGAGGATTATGAAACATCTCAGAGCATTAATAAACATGTCTGTTGACAGATCGTCCGACATTTCGATATGTACAGCTCGAGAAGAAAGGCAAGTGAAAAGAAGGCCATACCTTTTATACTCCTTCGCTTTCTGAATCGATGGAACTGAAATCAAACCGTCATCAACATAAAAATTCTTCTTCACAAAAGATGAAGCTATGGGATACTCAGACTTGTACTTCTCTGCTAGATATTTAAGACCAAAGTTGGCGCATCCAGGTGATGGAGAAGCGCCAAAAAGGTGTACCGTCATTCTATATTCTTGGGGTTCTCCTTCCAAGTCTCCCTTCTCCCACCATAAAAATCTCAAGTAGTTTCTTTCATCAGGAGGAACATGGAATTGATGGAACATCTTTTCGATATCACATGTCACAGCAACAGCTTCCTTCCTGAACCTGCAAAGTACTCCCACCAGAGAATTGATCAAATCTGGACCAGTGAGAAGAGTGTCATTAAGAGAAATGCCACAAAATTTTGCAGAGCAATCAAACACCACCCTCAACTTGTGAGGGTGGTAAACACCATGATGTGGTATATACCACACTGTTTCCCCATCAGATGTTACAGGAGCTATCTCTGCATCTCCCTTGCTGAACATTTCTTCCATGAAGGTCTTGTAATTATCATAATACTGTTGGTTTGACTTCAACTTCTTCTTTAAGTGCTGCAAACGTATCATAGCAAGCTTCTTGTTATTAGGGAGGGAAGGAAGACTGCTACTCTTGAAAGGAAGGGGAAGTTGAAAATGTCCATCTTCTTTATGTTTGATGTTATCACTAAGAAGACGTATAAAGCAGATGTCTTCCTGGGACACATATTTGTCCTCATAGCTCTTCTCGTTAAAGTCTGACTCTAATGCTTTTAAAACATCATTAGCTGCTGGAACTGACAGCTCTTTCACGGAGACTCGATGAACGAAACTTTGACTTCCTTGTCTATCCAGGTGGGGATTACCAAGGCCTATGATGCTCCAACCCAGCTCTGTTTTGTGTGCAAAAGGCTCATTTTCATTGCCGATAATGACCTCTAAGGGAGCCAAGGCTGAAGGACAATCGTATCCAATCAACAATCCTATGTCACAGCTCTGGAGTGGTGGAAACTCATTGGCTATGTGCTGAAGGTGAGGCCATTGTAATGCAGTCTTTCTGGTTGGAATATGAGCTTTGTCTACAGGAATAAAGTCACATGTGTAGGCTTGATGTACTTGGATACATTTCCCACCTTGGAGCCCTCGAACTCGCAAGCCACTAACCTTATTACTTGCAGTGACTGAATCTATTGTCGTCATAGTACTGAGTCTCAGCTTCACTGCTCGACTGCTTACTTGGAGCTCATCAAGAAAATCCTTCAGAATAAAAGTTGTCACTCTGTGTATCAAGTAAAGCATAAGTAAGAATCTCATTTTGTGGCTCTTCCATTGTTGAAATAAAGACAGAAACAATACTAGAGGTAGCAGAAGCCCGTTGTTACTGCATGAGACATAACCCTTTGAACTTCTTGACTTGTATGCACTTCTGTAGAAGTAACATCCATTCTTGATACCTTCACAGGTCCTTTGTCTTTATCTTCGTGCAAACAAGTTGGATAACGCAAGCCACATGTGCCACAAATATGCCGTCGTTTGCAGTCCTTTGAAATGTGCCCCTTTCTCAGACATCCAAAACAGATGTGATTCTCACGAATAAAAGACCTTTTGTCATCCATGGGCTTTTCTGCAAACATAAGACATTTAGCGATACTATGTGCTTCACTCTTACAAACAGAACATGGTGATGTTATCTTATATTCTGGCCTTGTTGAATCTTTAACTTGGGCCTTTATGTTGAAAGTTTTGGATCTTTTAGGAAATCTCTCATCTGAAACCTTTAAACTTGTTAGAAGTGGAGAAGTGAAAGGATTGCAAGCTATCATAGACTCCTTCTGCAAGAATTCTGCAAATCGCTTAAAGCTTGGATAATCACCAGTCATGTCCAACTCTTCAACCACAATTTTATTCCATTTGCGCACAATCCACTCTGGTAATTTCTTGAGTAATTTATAATTTTCCTCACAATCATTCAAAATAGCCAAACTTTTGACATGTGGAATAGCTTCAACACAGCCTTGTAAGAAATCAGTGAATTCTCGCAAGGAAAGTGGATCATTTGCTCCCACCTTAGGCCATCTCATAAGTTTTTCTCGAAAGGCTCGCTGAACAATAAAGGAATTTCCATACCTCTCCACAAGGACCCTCCAGGCGCCCTGATATGCATCTTCAGAGTTCCTATAAAAGAACCCTTTCACAGCCTTGCAAGCTTCTCCAGCAAGATAGGTTTTCAAGTAAAACATTTTCTCACTCGCCGGAATTGATTTATGATCAATAAGTGCAGTGAAAGACATTTTCCAATCAATGAACTTCAGAGGATCACCAGTGAAAATTGTTGGTTCTGGGACAGGTAAACGACGTATACTTAAGGAGTTTACTAGTACTTGGGCTAAATTCTCTGCCTCTTGAGTCTCTTGAGTTGTCCTTACATCTTGAAATACTTGTTGAGAATGGAATGACTTTACCTGAGGATTCAGCTGAGGTTTATTTTCAGCCTCTCTCCATCCAGACCGAGTTACATTATCTCTCTCCTCATCATCTTCAAGATTGCTCTCACAATTGTTGTAGGCCTTCACTCGCGCTGCAGCTACCTTAACTTCTTTATCTGCTTGTAACATCTGCAACTTTGTCCTTTCTTCCTCTAGTTTTAAGCGCATCTCTGTTTCTTTCTGCTTGATCTCTGCTAGCATTCTTGCTTCATTCAGTTTCCAGTCATTCTCTATCTTGAGTAGTCGAGCTTTCTGAGTGTGAATTTCTTGCATGGCCTTCACTTGCTCAACTTTGGCTGCGAGTTCTGCTTCTGCATCGACTCGTTTACTGGAAGCTTTGGAGGAGGTCTTTGATGTCGTTGATAAGCTTTCCGAAATCTGTGATGATTCTGAGATGATAGTCTCTGTATTGGTACAGCCAAATATAGATTCATCTTTATTTAATATCTGTCTTACTCTTTCTTTCACAACTTCTTTCTTCTGGACCTCATCAACAGTTTCTATTCTTTTGCTCACCAAATCACAAATTTCTGCAGTCAGTGTGGAACAAACATCTACTCTTTTAATAACCTCTGGAGTTGCAGTGTGATTGCGCAGTAAGGGAGCATAATGCTGAGTGACTACATCTTGTCTGGTTTGAATGTTCTTTAAAATTTGTTCAAGCTCTTCACATGTACACAAAGCTTTTAATTTAGATCTAACTTCCTTAGCTATCTGCTTCCAGGAGTCGTAAGCTTTATTAAAGGCTCTCTCATGCTTCTTTGCCTCCTGTTTATGCATCTCTAGGCCTTTCTCTGTGTAATTTCTTTTTCGAGAACTTGATCTTGATCTTACTTGTTGCATTCCTGTAGAAGTGTCTAAATCCTTATCAGGAACTGACTTTTGACTTACTTGCACTACCGTTTGCTCGACTGTGTCTTTCATTTTGTCTGTCTACAACTTAAATCAAAACTTACATCAGACTTGTATTCTAGACACTTAAATATTTAGCAAGGGGAAATAAGTCAACACACTTATAAATTCCTTGACACTCAACACTTTGGCATGTTATGTATACCATAAGTATAAACCCAGCATTAAACTATGGCAATCAATACCTTGTAAACGAATAC
Organism: Pangasius djambal; assembly: GCA_022985145.1. Lineage (NCBI taxonomy): Eukaryota > Metazoa > Chordata > Actinopteri > Siluriformes > Pangasiidae > Pangasius > Pangasius djambal. The sequence continues at coordinate 108,066 of CM040987.1, read as the reverse complement.
TCAAGTCAATAACTTCACCTTCATTCGTAAAACTTTATGTAAAATTGCTTACAAAATTTGCTTAACTACAAATCTCTTTAATTACAAATGTTTTAGCTTCATCTAAAAACTATAGCCACAGAGTCCCTTTTTTTTTTTTAAAAAAAAAAAAACCTCTGAATCCATACCAACAACGTTGATTTACAGTCGCCTTTCAGTCTTTCACGAACGAAGAGCATTCCAAGTTGTTGACTGCATTATGTTGCAATCCCATCATGGAATCAGTCTCTTACTGATGCGATGCAAATAACGATGCCACAATGAAAGCATTAGCTGCAGCGTCAAGTCCCACTCATGCGACGAAACAACAACCATGCGATGAAGTCGCCATCTTTAGCAGCGAGTTTTACTATAGCAGCCCTTCAGCGTCGAACAAATGAAGCAGAGAGTTTTGACGGGTACATTCGATTTATTTACTCAGATGCAATAAACTTCAATACTGAAGTATTCGTTGTCTCAATTCTTTGTGCAAATTCTCTCCATGCATCACAACCATTGATTGACTTCATAGCACCATAACAATTAGATCACAGCACCATGGCACTGTAAAACTCGCTCTGCTTGCCGAAGGGATACTAAAGCTGAAAGCTAAATCATTCTCCCGAGCCGTACCTTGGGAGCAAACAAACGTGGATTAACTCTTGCTCTACTTCGTTTCAATTATATCCTATACATTTATTACCCCCTCTAGTGGCAACGCCAAGCAAAGCGAGTTAAAGGGGAAGGTCATTACACTGCGATCATCCACTTTAGTTGTCTTCCGTGGTCTTCCAGGCCTTTTGATGTCGCTGAGCTCACCAGTGCTTTCTTTCTTTTTAAGAATGTACCCACCTGTTGATTTGGCCACACCTAAGGTTTTTGCTATCTCTCTTATAGATTTATGTTGTTTTTTCAGCCTAATGATGGCCTCCTTCACTTGCATTGAGATCTCCTTAGAGCTTCACATTGGTAACTCCAGTCGAACAGCTGCCAAATGCCAACTCAGTACCTGATCTCAACTCCAGACCTTTTTATCTGCTTCATTTGTCTTTAAGTAACGAGGGAATGGACCACACCTGGTCAGTTAACTTCTTTTCAGTCAGATATGATATATTTACTGTCCTTTCAGCACCCTGCCGGTGGTTGTGTGAGGAGCGATGAATTTTCGTCCACCAACTCGGCCAGTTGTACGCTCCGGCGGATCTGTGGGGAGGCTGGCAAGCGCCCTTACCTGGCTGTTGCAGGTGATAATTTACAGGACCCACCTTCTTAAGGACTGTGAACGGGCCCTGCCACCCGAGCCAGAAACTTGCAGGTGGCATCCAGGAGCAGCAGAAGGACCTTATCACCTGGCTGAAACTCTCGGGGCTGGGCAGGGCGGTTGTAGGCTTTCCGCTGTTCTTGCTGTGCACCCTCCATATGTTCTTTAACTATAGGCATCACCCTGTCGATGTGTGACTGCATGTACTGGACATACTGAGCGAGAGAGCGATAAGGGGAGGGCTGGTCCTCCCATGCTTCCCAGGCCACGTCCAGTAGTCCTTGAGGCTGCCGTCCAAAGAGCAGTTCAAAGGGCATAAAACCCATCGAGGCTTGTGGGGTTTCCCAGATAGCGAAGAGGACATGGGGAGGAGAAGGTCCCAATTCCTCCCTTCCTCGTCTATCACACTCCGGAGCATCCTCTTCAATTTCTGATTAAATCTCTCCACCAGGCCATCAGTTTGAGGGTGGACGCCATCAGGTGTTTCACCTGCAACAACAGACACAAATCCCACAAATGGCCTTCAGAAGTGGAACTGCTTCAGGGTAGTGTGTGGCGTAATTCATGATCACCAGGATGTACTCATGGCCCCACCAGATCCATGCCGATGATCTCGAAGGGGACGCCGATAATAGAGAGAGGGATGAGCGGCATGGGAGCGGGTTTATAGGGGGTGCTTTTCTGGCACTGGGGGCACTGCTGACAGAAATCCCGCACTTCAGCCTCCATCCCGGGCCAGGTTAACTGATCCTTAAATTCTTCTAAGGTGTTCCAGGCCCCCAGGTGCCCCCCCCCAGAGGGTGAGCGTGGGCCAGGTGCATGAGGGCCTGGGCGGGGCTGCTTGGCACCACCAAGAGCTCCTGGGGCTGACCTCGACGCTTTGATATACAGCAGCCCTTTCCATAATAGAAAATGTGTAGTGGGTAACGGCTGGTCAGGACGCTAGTGCATCCCCTCAATGACCCGCACCTGAGCCCAGCAGTTCTTCAGTCTGGCGTCCTCCTTCTGCTCTCGGCCGAAGTTGCCCTCCCGAGGGACCTGGGTGTACACAGACGATACAGGGTTAGTTGGAAGAGGGGACTTCTCTGCTGAGATCGCTCCGGCATCTCCTTCATTCCGGGCGAGGCACACTGACCGGACCCTGGTGCGCCTGGCCTTGGTCCTCTTCCTCCCGGTACCTGTGGGCCTGACTGTCTTGCCCCAAGAGCAGCGGCCTTCCGACATCTGTAAAACGGGCAACTCCGAGATAAGGCCTACCAGGAGCGGCCACTCCCACGCTCCATGTTTCACCCTGACATGAGCTGCTGGGACCTCCCGGACCTCCTGTGTCCATGGAGACGGTCAGAGCACTGCTGGGTTGCGGGGATGTAAGGAGGGATGGTCGGGCCAGGGTGACCGTGCTTCCTGAGTCCAAGAGGGCCGAGACAGGCTCGCCGTTAACTTTGACCAGTATGGTGGGTACCTCAGGAGGAGTTGTTTTGTGAAAGGCACATCCAACTAGCCAGGGTTTCTCCACGCATCGCAGAGGGGCAGTCATTTCCAGTAAAGTGGAAATAGTTGATTGTGACAGCTTCAACTAAGAGTGTAATATCTTACTTAGCAGGAGCGGCAACACTTGTTTATGAGTAGTATTGCCAAATTTTCATGCCAAGCCCAACATAGTGCCAGCTATGAAAAGAAGTATTGCTGGGCAATACTGCCAATAATGATGGTGACGGCCATGGCGCCTAACAAGGGAAACCAATAAATGTAACCAGGTGATAGACATCCTTAGTTGGGCCTACACAAAGCTTTACCTTTACAACCAGCAGGTGGTGCCATCACACAGATAGGGGTAGAGCAAGTTAAAAAGAAATCTTCTCTCATGTGGACTGCTGTCTGTAAACTGTAGGAAAGAGGAGAATAATCTTGAATTATACTCATGTAAACAAGATAATGCCTTTCTGTAGATGCAGTTTTAGGTTATTTTGTCTGTTTAACAAAGAGATGTTGGATATTTTTGTATGTAAGGTGGATGATGGGATGTTTGTGCATATCATCGCATGTTGTTGTTATTCTTCTTCTATCAGCTGCTAGTGGTCGCCACAGCAGATCACTGATCCGCATATTTGATTTGTCGCAGTTTTTACGCTAGATGCCCTTCCTGATGCATCCCTCCCCAATTTTATCCGGGCTTGGGACTGGGCACTGGCTGTGCACTGTCCTGTGGGGTTGATTCCCTGGCCAGGAATCGAACCCTGGCTGTGGTGGTGGGAGCACTGAGGCAGCTCTTCCATGATTTGTATTTAATTTAATGGTGGTTTTACAGTAAAGGGAATGTACAGTAATGAGGTACTATTAGTAGAAGGTGAATATTATTGCCTCTGTCTGTGTAGCTATTGTGAGTGTGTGGAGCTCCAGAGTCTAACCTATGTGTGTTTTGGAGTTGAACACACATGTGCAGAGTGAATATAGAGATAGCAGACAGGTCATTTAGAGAGATGAATTTTATTTGTGATGCTGCACAGAGTAGAATTGCTTGCATTTGTAATGTTTGTGTTTACTTCTAAAATAGCTACTACCATAGTATTTGTACTGTATTTTCAGTTTTTATATTGCATATGTGCAAGTGTGCGAGAAAAGAAAGCTTTGTTAAGTCTTTTACAGTGGAACCTTATTTTTGGTTTTGGTTATTTACTATATTTACTATATATATATACTATATATACTATATCCTCTTACTACATAAAACATCTGCAACTCACATAGAGAATAAACCAACCCAATAGAGCATGGTCTAATTTGTTGTCCTGAGTGTGTCTTCCCATGCCACATATTTTGGTGCCAGGAGTGGGGTTATTCCAAGTAGTTAAGAGGAACTTTTGGTTTTTGGTGTATGCAGTATAAAATCTTATACATAAATACAGTTCTTGTGAGGAGCAGGTTGGTGGTTCAAATATACAGAAGATAGAGAGGAGGAGTCAGATATCCACCTGCTGTGGTGGTGCTTCAAGACCCTGTTAGGGCTCCAGGCAGCAATGCTAAGACACAGTGGGACAGTACCAGGGACTGTGGCCCAGAAAGAGTGTGCCAGTAAAATCATTATGGCTGGTGCTGCTGGTGGACTTTGACAGACTTTTTTATCTTGACAAAACTTGTGGTAGAGACTGTAAAGACTGAAGTTGTACAATGTCAGAGTCAGATGATGAACAACAAGAACTTGCAGGAACAAATTAGGGAGTTGCGTACCAAGCACAAGGAAGCTATGGCAACTGTAGTTACACTAAGTAAAAGTTCTTATGTTTATGTTTCAAAAGAAAGGCACATTGCCCCATTTATTGGTGAGTTTGACAATGATGATAGGCCATTTGATGAGTTTATTGAGGAACATGTCCTCCATGCTAGGAATCCATCTGACCATGAACAGTATGGTTTTATGTCCCTGCTAATAGGCCCAGCTTTAGATGAAGCACATATGTGCAGTAATGCTGATATTGACAATGCTAGTGACTTGATTACCTACCTCAGAGATGCTTTTCAAGATAAACGTAGCACACCTCAGCTGTTGCATAGTTTCTACATATGACATATGAGAGATTTCACATACCTTGGCACAGCTTGGTGCCACTTAGCACCAGTTTAGCTTGGTGTCGAAATGTTCCCCTTATGTCATAGCTGATGACCTCTCGTCTGCTCTAGGGCTGTCAAATAAAAATTCGAACTTCAAATATTCGTCGAATTTAAGATAAAAATGCACATTCGAATACAAAAACTGTGTGCATTTGAATTTAAGATGTGTAGCAAGCACCATCACCAATTTTAATTAAAACATACTGTTGAAAAGATGCAAGATAGTAACGATGCACTAACAATGTTTTTTGAAGAAGAAAAATCTAGAAAGAATAGTTCTACTGTTTCAAATAATCCCGTCATAGTCAATAATGTCAAGGATTGACCCGCTTAATCTGGGTGAGCTGAAGTTGAATGAACACCGGTAAACTGAAGTGCTTTACTAGCGGGCTAATTAACTCACTCAAACTATACACATGAGATTAATCAGACATGTACACAATATAAACGTAATATATTCTGCACAAAACGCGAATGCACACGTGAACTCGAACTTAAGTAACGTGCTAGGTAGAATGGTAAGTCACGATGTGAATACACTCTTTCTGTAACAAAGCACTAAATCATGGACAATGAATAACTAAAGCATAAAGAATTTACAATATTGTATTACAATAGTGTACTCATAATATATTATTATTTCAGGAGATCAGGTTTTCACAACAAGGGCAGTTTTCACATGTTTTTGTTGATACATGTTTAAGTTAATATATAAAATGTGTGAATATTTGGTTTAATTGTTGCATTTTCTCCTCAAATGCCGTTGACAAATATTCAATGCCATTTTAGTCAGAGTAAAATTGACTAAAATGAATAAATATGATGAAATTTAAAGGATATTTTCGTCAGAAGACAAAAACTATGACCAAAAACAGTGTGAAAATTAACACTGGAACTGGCCTGCGAGCCTAGGTTAAAACTTTTGATTTTAAACATTTAAAATTTTATGCACTTTAAAAATAAATGCACTTTGTTAACAGCCAGGTTTCTTCTTTGCAATAAACGATAAACAATATAACATGGTGCTGTTTGGTTTGTAATTATTCGTTGTGCCCTCAGGGGCCAGATTCAAGAAACATCGTTAAGAATAAAATTCTTTTTAACTGCCATTTTCATCTTTTTCTAACTTTAAAGTTAAGAATATTTTGTATTCCCAAAAATTCTTCTTAAGAATGTTCTTATTTTTTTTTCTTAAGATTGTTCCTCAGACAAAATTTAAGAAAATATTAAATTCTTGAAAAGAATGTTCTTCAAAATCATCGTAAATAACTTCTTAAAGTTACGATAACTGCCAACTTGTAGATCTGTAAGATTTTTAATGACTTATAAGATTTAAAAAAAACAAAAAACATATTGGGTTATTTCAAATATTAAACATCACAAAATTATAAAACTTGCAACATATAATAAATACTGTATAACTACAACAATATTTTACTTACATAAACTAGCATACTTGGTTTACTGTATGTTTGTGTTCCAGATGGAAATACTATGGGTTGTCAACAGGGAGAGAGAGAGCGAGCAGATCCTTTCACCCTTCCTGACCATGTTCTGCTTGGGCAACATAGACTTCCCAGAAACTCAATCTGACACATATTTTGAGAGATAGTTTCCAACATAAAACAAAAAGGGCCCTCTCCCCTTCCCATGATACTGCAAATAGTGGTTGCTCTACATTTCTTTGCTTCTGGATCATTTCAAGCAGTGCTAAGTAATACTGTGGGGATTAGTCAATCTAGTATAAGCCAAATTGTCTTTAATGTGTCAAGGGCCCTCTGTAGAATGGTTAAGAACTTCTTCATCAAGGTCTCATCTACAGCTGCAGGACAAATCCTCATAAAACAGAATTTCTTTGAGATTGCAACATTTCCAAATGTATTGGGTGCAGTGGATCAGATGCATATTGCAATTAAGTAAGTGATTAATATACAAGTACATGAATTAGAAGTCTAATAGATTAACAACAATTTCCTTTTGGCATTTATCTTTGTAGACTCCATCTGACAATGAAGAAATGTATTTCAACAGGAAGAGTTTTCTTTCAGTTAACATTCAGATAGTGTGTGATGCTTCACTGAAAATAACAAACCTTGTAGCAAAATGGCCTGGGAGTACCCATGATTCTTTTATACTCACCAACTTAGCACCTGGTCAACAATTCAGTGAAGGCCAAATCCATGATGGGTGGCTATTAGGTAAATAACATTTTTGGGATATCAACCTCAAATTCTTCATGAATTACAACCATTTTAGTTTGGTTATGCCATTGTTATGTCTGTGCTCAGTTAACAGAAAATATCTATGTGTTTGACAGGGGACAGTGGCTACCCCTT
>CM040987.1:71966-97397 GCA_022985145.1 Pangasius djambal | reverse complement strand
TCTCTCTCTCTCTCTCTCTCTCTCTCTCTGTTTCTGTGTGTGTGTGTTTGTACAAGCTCTCCACACGTTGAACTTTGAATGCTTTTTACACTTTCGCTAATCTGAATGGTTTCCTGCTTGCTGTGTGTGTGTGTGTGTGTGTGTGTGTGTGCGCGCGCGCGCGCTCTCAGCAGAAACATTTACATCATATGTTTTTTATTATTTTAAAAAAAATTCTCTGTGCCTCCAACAAAATGGCTTAAATCAAAAGGTTTTTTAGGGAATCAAAATATGCATTGTTTATACGATCCATTAAGAGGTAGAAAATGAAAGTTATATAACGTAGAAATGGCATTATTAATGAGAATTCTCCCCGCAGTAACACTGTAATTCTGTCCATTACCATTTTCAGCATTATGTATTAACTGTTTCAATCATTATGAGTTTATAATAATCATTTACTCTCTCAGTGCTGGAATCAGAGCTGTAGTGAAGATTTAATACTGAAATTGTGCGTGTCGGCATTCAGACCTCAGACATACACTATATGGCCAAATATATGTGCACACCATCACAATGACCATCACACACACACACACACGAACTTGAGCAAAAGTTCAGTTTTTCTGGGATTAATCTTTAGCTGATGAGCTGTCATTCATGATAAGATGTCTGCCAGACATACGGCGATCTGAGCAGAAACATAAGTGTCTGAGGAAGGGAAGGAGAGGATGAGTTGTTATCTGCATAGCAGTGGTATGTAAGTCCATGTGAGGATATGACCTCACCAAGAGATCAGGTATAGATAATGTGACAATGCGAGATCACAGGAGGGCTGAACACCCAGAGGCAGGAATCTGGGGAACGTGCTCTTTATTTAAGAAAAGTCCGAGATCTGGTTCAGCTACCAGAAGTTGTTACACAGCCAGATGCTCCCATCGGGCTTGGGCACCATGACGATGGGGCTGGACCAGGGACTGGTGGACTCCTCACTGATTCCGTCTCGGAGCATCCAGCTGACCTCCTTGATTGCCCTGCAGCGGGCCTCTGGGATGCGGCAGGGCCGGTGTCGGACCACGACTCCTGGTGGGGTCTTTACGTTGTGGTGGACCAGATGCATGAGCCCAGGGGTGGAGGAAAGACACTCAGACAACTCCTGGCTCTGGGCCGGTGTGAGCTCTCCTCGGTGGGACAAGGTACACTCTGAGGGATCTGTGGAAATGCTCGCGAATGCAGACACCACAGGGGCAGGGTTGGTCCACTTTTTCAACAGGTATATTTGAGTGTTTGCGTGCTTACGTGGCTGCTGCAGGCGGTAGTTGACAGGGCTCACCTTCTTGATGACTCTGAACAGGCCCTGCCATCAAGCCAGGAATTTGCAGGAGGCATCAGGAAGAAGGAGGAGAACCTTGTTGCCATGCTGGAACTCTTGGGGCTGAGCGGGATGGTTGTAGGTCCTCCTCTGCTCTTGCTGGGCAGCCTCCATATGCTCCCTGACAATGGGCATCACCTTGTCAATCCGCATCTCCTGGACGTAGGCGACAAGGGAACGGTAGGGAACCCTGCCTCCTGGGCCACGTTCAGCAGCCCCTGAGGTTGCCGTCCGAAGATCAGCTAGAATAGTGTAAATCCGGTGGATGCCTGAGGGGTCTCTTGGAAGGTAAAGAGGGTATAGCGGAGGAGAAGGTCCTAGGTCTTCCCCTCCCCATCTACCACCCTCCAGAGCATCCTCTTCAGCATCTGGTTGAATTGCTCTACAAGTCCGTTGGTCTGGGGGAGGTAGACAGACATCCTCAGGTGCTTCACCTGCAACAACTGACATAGATCCACCATTAGTTTCGACATAAAAGGAGTACCTTGGACGGTGATGATGTCCTTTGCAACACCGATGTGGCTGAAGAGGAACAGGAGCTCACGGGTGATGTTTCGGGAGGTGGCCTTCTGAAGGTGAACTGCCTCGGGGTAGCAGAAGTTGTTTAAGATGACTAAGATGTATTCGTGGCCCCAGGCAGACCTTGGCTCTATGAGGTCCATGCCTACTCTCTCGAAGGGGATGCCGATAATGGGGATAAGGGGTGCAGGAGAAGGCTTGTAGGGGGTAGTCCTCTGACACTGGCGGCACTTCCAGGCCAGAGGAAGCGGTCTTTCAGCTTTTCCAGGGTGTTATGGGCCCCCAAGTTTCCTCCCAGTGGATGCGAGTGGGCCAGGTGCATGAGGGCCTGGCTGCGGCTGCGAGGAGCCACCCACAGCTCGCAGGGTTGGCCTCGCCACTCTGTCTTGTAGTAAAGACGGCCCCCATGCACCAGGAAGTAGGCGGCTGTTAGTCGCTTGGGGTGTTGGTGGACCCCTTTGATTACTCGCACCTGGCCCCAGCAGTTCTTCAGCCTTGTGTCCTCTTTTAGCTCCTGGCCCAAGTTCCCCTCTCGGGCGACCTGGGAAAACACAGACGATACAGGGTTAGTGGGGATGGAGGTCTCACCTGCTGAGGTCGCCCCATCTTCTCCTTTGTCCTGGGCCAAACATGCCTGCCGAACCCGTGGCCGCATCGTCCTGGTTTTCCTCTTCTGTGGGGTTCTTGGGGCTCTGGCTTTGGTGAATACTTTGAGGCCACTCTTTTGCCTGGTGCTTCACACTGACATGGGCCACTGGAACCTCCTGGACATCCCTGTGCATGCAGGAGGCGGTCAGGGAACCACTGGCTTTGGGGGAGATTAGGAGGGAAGGATGGGCCAGGGTGACTGTGCTCCCTGAATACAGGAGGGCCAAGACTGGACTGCCATTAACCTCGACAGGGATGGTGGGAAGACCAGGAGGGGTCACCTTACATACGACACATCCTGAGAGCCAGAGCTTGTCCACATGTTGAGGGGTGGCGGGGTCTGGTTTGGTAGGCATGGTTTCATCCTTGGGCATCCCATAAGTTGAGCAACTTTGGTGGGGTCTCCCCTCCCCAGGGGAGCACAGGTCCTGGTGTCTCACAGGCTGGGGCCAGGAAAACTCTTGATATTCACCCTGCTGATCTCTTCACAGAGGCCACAGCATAGGAGAATCTCGCTCTTGACTACGTCATACTGGGCGGCTTCGTCTGGTGGGAGGGCATGGTACGCCAGCTGGGCCTCTCCCATGAGGAAGGGAGTGAGGGCGTGGCCCAGCCTTCCTTAGGCCACTTCTCCCGCTGGGCGATGTGCTCAAAAGTTAGTAGGTACGCCTCCACGTCATCGTCAGGAGACAGTTTAGTGAGTAGGTGCTGGGCCTCTTGGCAGGGGCTGGGAAGGGGGACTGCAGCGGCGTTAGACCTTTGATGGAGCTCCAGGAGCTCTTGGGTAGCAAATTGGAGGCCACGGGCCAGCTCCTGTGTCACTGCCTGCTGCTGCAGGCTTGTCTGAAGGAACTGCTGGAATACTGAATCCATCTTGGTGCTAGGTGCTGTGTTCATGCCCACATTCTCCACCACTGTGACAACACGAGACCACAGAAGGGCTGAACACAGACACCCAGGGGCAGGAATATGGGGAACGTGCTCTTTATTTAAGAAATTTGTGCAGGAAGTAAGTGGGGGTGCAGGTCTGGGTGGCTGGTGAAGTGCAGTGAGGTTGGTGTTGTCCTGGGGTTGAGCACAGTGAGCTGGCAGCAGCGGCACGATGGCGAGACAGAGGGGACACGGCAGACGCGCTCAGGAGGCGTGGAGGTCGGTGTGCAGAGATTGAGCCTTGTCTTCCTCACTGACGTCTTCCTCTGCCGAGAAAACAGACATATATTAGTGGGGTTATTAGCCTCACCTACCTTGCCCTGAGAGCGGCCGCTGGCTCCTTTTATATCCCTCCATTGTCTCCAGGAGTGTGAGCTGGTACTGCGGCATTCACTGGCTGCCAGCTTTGCTGAATTAGGTTGCTCCGCCTCGCAGCCACGCGCACTCCGGCTGTCCAAAACAATGGGGGTTCTGAACCGGCACTGTCTGTTCAGCACCCCACTGGCAGTCGTGTGAGGAGCGCTGAGTTTCTTCCGTGAGCAGGCTGCTGGTTCCCCCATCAAGCCTTGTGGGACACCGGTGGAGAGTCTGTGTGGAGCAGCTGTGGATCCCCTCCATGTCACCTGATATGACCGACCTTCCAGGGAGGAAACAAACCTTTGCCATGCTGCACCACTAATTCCTAAACTCATGAGGATAGTCAAGAGAGTCTTGTGGTTGCTTGATGAATTTTCACATTCTAAACCAAAATGTAATATAATGGAGTTGTTCCCGCTTTGCTGTTATAATAAGCTCCACTCTTCTGGGAAGCTTTCCACTAGATTTTGGAGCGTGGCTGTGGGGATTTGTGTTCATTCTGCTACAAGAATATTAGTGAGGTCAGGTGCTGATGTTGGGATGTCGAGGAGGTCTGGGGTGCAGTCTGTGTTCCAGTTTATCCAAAAGGTGTTCAGTGGGGTTGAGGTCAGGGCTCTGTGCAGGACACTCGAGTTCTTCCACTCCAACCTTGTCTTCATGTCTTCATGGAGCTCGCTTTGTGCACAGGGGCATCGTCATGCTGGAGCAGGTTTGAGCCTTTTAGTTCCAGTGAAGGGAAATTGTAAAGCTACAGCACACAGAGACATTCTATACAATTGTGTGTTTTGGGAAGAACATGGTCGGTGGTGCACATACTTTTGGCCATAAAGTGTCACTACAGAGAGAAGCTCTATTCGCAAATTACGTGAGTGTTTGGCATGTGGGGTCAGAGTTTGTCTAAAAGAGAGGTGTGTTTGAGTTACATGTGATTCTGGCCTTGAACTTGTCTTGCATTATTCTTGCTTGATATTGGCTCAAGCAAAGACCAGTATTAAGTCCAGCACCACTGTCTGGCAGTTTGAGGTAACCAGGCGGTGGTCTAGACACTATTGAAAAACTGAGTCTCAGACGCTTCCACTCAAGAAAAATCTGGTAAACTCAGAGATGTGAACCTCACACAGGTGATTTTAATAATCTGAATGTGAAGCTCAGAAAATCTACTTAAGCAGCTGCATAACCCGACTCTGAATTCCAGGAACTTTCCTCATGTAAATACTGCTGTAACTTTTGTATGTAAGTCACTGACTCTGAATGTGACTGTCTGTAAGTCTCACATTATTGGGGTTAATTCTGTAATTTTCTCTAGAGTTTGCCAGATTAATAGAGTTGTAATAATGAGAGAAATGTGTGGTTCTTCACATTGAAGTTGTTTTGGAATATCAGCCTCATAATCAGATTACAGTTTGAAGTACAGTGAGATCAGATTAGAACAGTTTGGAGGCATAAATGAGTCTGATTTTCTCTCTTGATGTTTCAGACACACAGGACCATGAGGAAATGAGCTCTGATGGTCAGTACATCAGCGTAATGAAGGGAAAAAGCCAGGCCTTTTGGATTGTTCTTGCTGTGAGTTCAAAATATTCTTCTCTAATTACACTGATAAACATTTGAAAGATCTGATGTTATAAGGATAAAATGAGATTCAGAAAACTTGTCATGTGCCAAGTAACATTTTTATGAATGCTTATGAAAAGTTTTATCATGATATGAGAATAAAGCATTTAATTAAATAAATATAAATGAATGTGTGTAGAATTTCAGCTGATGATTTTTCATGATTTATATTCAAATTCCTCATTTAAATGTGCACAGATTTAATGTAATTATAATTCATGACTAACATCCAAGCTTACATTATGTACAGCAATTATGTACAATATACAGTGTGTTAGTCTTAATTATAAACAAAAATGTGATTAAGATCTTTCCTGTGCAAGACACACACTTTATTTTTGCAGTTTGTAAATATTAATGAAAAAGAATTACAGTAATGATCAAGAGTATAATTCATCATTATACATTCTGCTCTTTAATTCCCTCAGACGTGTGTAAAAGTTTAAATTCACTGATTTGTGTGTAATTGCGTGTAATTTAGAACGTGTTTTAATCACTCATGACCTGCTCTGTTTCTCACAGGGAGTTTTCCTTGCTGCGAGGGTGTGTGATGCTGAATGCATTAATCTCAATTTCAAAGTTCACATCGTAAGTCTTACCATAATAATAATTAGTTACTAGACCATTTTATGTAAACGTCCACACAGCATTGTTTGGTCATATCTGGCACAGAATCAAACGGTTTTGAATCATCAATGCTTGGAGCGAGGCTTCGCGATATGTGTGTAAAAGTCTGGGCTATCTAAAGTATGCGTGTAAGGTGTGTGTAATAAGAAGTGCAGTGAACGGGAATGAGGGAAAGTCTCAGGTGACATGGTTTGTAGTCTGTGGTGCTGATTGAGAATGGAGTTGTATTCAGCTCTAACAGTAGTGCAGCTGCAAATCACAGGTTTATTTATAATTAATGCGCTCGTTCTACCACGATATCGTTTCTATGGTAATATCTCATTCACAGGGACATGTACAGCAGACACTCCACATAAGCAGATTAAATACCATGCATAAATGCTTAATGCGAAGTTTATTGTAAGGAGACATTTATGTAACATGTATGGAAGGAGTCTCCAGTGTCAGCACTTTGAAACAGTCAGAGGTGAAGCTGTAACTTTAGGTTTTTCCGCATCTTCAGGACAGAGGAGTTTACGCTTCTTTGCGGTTTCTCTCTAACATGACAAGCTACGTTTGTTTTGTCTTATTAAGAGGAATAAAACACTTGAGGATTTGATATTGTTGGAGAATAATCAACATCATGGTAACAGTAACTCCACTTCATCACACCACCCCATCACTCAGTGTTTTACACTCACTGTGGTTTGTCTTATGTTAAAGGTTGTTATATGATAGTTATGGTTTCTGTGTTTATTTCTGACTGGAACGATTCATTTCTGTTACTGTGTGTTTTATAGACGAATCATTTATTAATTGACCACTGGTTTCAGATGAAGAATTTCACCCCCACTGGTGAGGAGGTTCAGGTAAGACTGAAAATGTATTCAGTTCATAACCACAACCAGACTGTTTTTCTTTGCTGTGGCAATCACAGGAGTCACAGAGAACGAGCGAGAAATGAGTGATTGTTCACCTGTGTGTGTGTGTGTGTGTGTGTGTGTGTGTGTGTGTGTGTGTGTGTGTGTGTGTGTATGAGAGAGAGAGAGAATATGAATGAAGTGTGTTTATATTGTGTTTCTGTTTCAATGAGAGAGACAGAGAGAGACAATGGCGTGACAGAAAGAGAGACAGACAAAGAGATAGAGAGTGACAGAGAGAGACAGAGAGACAGACAGAGAGAGAGAGGGATGGAAGATGAAGACAGTGAGGGATGGAGAGGATTCTGAGCCTGTTTTGGGAATAATGTCTGCAAGAAGCACCTACAGAGGAACAAAGAGAGAAAAGAGAGGGCCATCTGCTAGGGCTGGGTGATATCCTGGTTGATATGAGCTCAAATTCATGTCACAATATTTTTCATTATCCAGAAAATAATAATATAATATTTGTATACCAAAAACATAATACAAAATACAAAAATTGGACAAACTCCATAGCCAGGGGTCATAACACAGGCAGGCAACAATAACCAGGTATAATCCTTAATCATACATGAGAAAAGCTCACAGCTCAAAACCAGGAAGTTAAACTGGAAATACATGAACGCACAATAATACCAGTGAGACTTTGCAATGAGACGAAGAGGCAGGACTTATCAGTGCTGAAGTGAAAAAAGGTGAGAATGATCAGGGAACACAATCAGAAGACAGGGCGGAGATTCACAACAAAATGCACGGACCAGTCTAAACAATGGAGCACATAGAGAATGAAAACAAGTCATGAACAGTGTGCACAGAGAGCTCGTGACAGTCATGATCTATATCCTCGTGTTATATAATGTTTATATTGTATATAAAACTCAGTACATATTTTTTAATCATGTGATACGTACAACTGAAAGTACTCTTTTCTGCATACACTCGTTTTTGTATATTACTCATATTACACATTCGTGTCTTTGCACATCAGTGTTGCACAAATCCATTACTCATACGATCCTTTTGCACGTTCCATTGTAAATATTTCTTAGTTTATTGTTTCATATTGCACTAAATATGGTACATGTTTATATATTCATCACTCGATCTGTATATACTCATCTATCTCACTGTATATGTTAGAGATTCTCAACAAGGTTCTCACCTTGTTTTTTTAACAAGCAATTATTGTGTGTATGTGCACAAACGTAATTTATGGAATAAAAATAATAATTAAGATAAAAATAATAATTTTGAGTTGTTCCGATCATCACCCGGTGGGTGTATGAAAACAATGCCTATTGAAGTGAGCACTGTAGAGCAACTTGTTTTGCGCTGACGTGTTAGCTTCCATGTCCAAACAGCTAATATTTGGTGAGATAATGCATGAAGAAGATAAGAGATATATGCTGTTATCCTTATTAGCCATTAATTAATTGTAGTGAAGTAATGCCTCCAGAACACCCGAAAAGAATATTAATGTTTGATGCGTTACCATGGCAACACTATTTAAGATATCCAAAATCCTTTCACAGTTTCACATCAGCCGTGTTTTGACATTATTCTGACCAAGTTTGAGGCGATTTGGCTAAATATAAGAGGATTATTGCAAAGTCTGTTGTAAGTGACACACTTCCTGCTGCCAGTTGGTGGTGCTATGACTTAAAAATCCAACTTAAGTTTCTTTTTTTAATGCCTCCACCACTATTATGTTTTCGAGTTGTTCCGAGATTCTCATTAGCGCAATATCTCGAGAACAAGTGATTGAACATTTTTAGAATTTATATGGGATTTTCTTACTTTATATGGAATTTTCTTTATGGATTTTTTCCCCTTTACAACTGAAGAATGCTTTACAGCAGCTTAAGAGTAACCCTGTAGTGGTGATGGGAGGTGACTGCAACTGCTCCATATGATTTACATTAGACAGGATCAGGAAGGATCCACACCCACAGTCTGCTACTGTGCTGGACTGGGCTGTTAATCAGTACAGGTTGGTGGATATGTGGGAGGAGAACAAACAAGGGGGAGCATTAAGGGTATTAAGGGCAGCTAAGGGAGCATTAATAAGATCTCATATCTGCAGCATGAAGGATATGGACATGCCCAGTGCTTTATTCTTCAGCGGCTCGAGATAGATATAAGATCAAAACTAAATGTGGTATCTTATTTGCATAGATGGATCCACACCCAAAGAGTCGCTGAAATGAGGAGCACTACTGCAGATTTCTAGACAGGCTTATACAATGCTGGTGACTGTGACGCATTCAGCCTTGTATTGAAGCAGCATTGTATATGCAGATCTCCAGGAAATGTCCACTGCTGTACAGCAGCTCACAGTCGGACATGCACCTAGCACTGATGGGCTTCCAGCTGAATTTTATAACATATTTGGGGAACTCTTGGTGTGAACTTGCTTGAGGTTTTTAAATGTTCTTTTACTGAATGTAAACTACCAGTCAGTACTCGCAAACACACTGAAACACTCTGTCCACAGCAGTCCACCATAATGGACAATCTGTTTCTGGTTTGAGAAACAGGTTTTAATCACTTGATCAGGAAGAAGAATTTGATAGAGTTGATCATGTTTATTTATTTATTAATTCTGATTAAAGGTGTTATACTCAGCGGCAGTTTTATGCTAAAAGTTGGAAGTGGCCTTAAATTGAGAAGAGGGATCAGACAATGGTGTCTGCTCCCCAGACAGCCGCACAGTTTAACTACTGAACCTTTATTGTGTAAACTAAGAGCTAAGAAGCAGGGATGCAGGAGAATGCTGTGTTGTGTGTATGTAGACGTAACAGTCTTTATGAGACACTAGGAAGATGTTCAGGCACTAACCTACAGTCTAGTTATTTATGCATGGGCTTCTTCAGTGCAAGTTATCTGGGGCAAGTGTGAAAATGTTTTAGTGGGGCAGAGGCAGGGGCAAGGTTCCCCAATTCTACCAGAAAATCTGAAGTGGAGAAGGGCAGGTCTCAAGTACCTTTTTGGAGTTTTCTTAGGCACAACAGAATTTTGAGCAAGAACTGGGAAGGGGTAGTAGAAAAGGTGTGTGCCAAGTTGTCTCAGTGGACTTGACTCCTACCCCATCTGTCCTACAGGGGGAGAGTATAGTGGCCAACAATCTCAGTGCTCATCTCATGTGGTGGCATTGTCTAACCGTCCTTGAATCACCAGATTCACTGATCAGGGAAGTCTAGCAGAAGATCATGAACTTCTTTTGGACAGGACAGCACTGGACTTTACCAACTGTGCTTCAACCTTCAGGTTACTGCTCACAACCATGTCCTGGTGCTTTTTTAGTTTTCAAGGTTTGGAGATGGCATTGTTAATTCTCTTGGGATCATTTTGTGATGAAGTGGGTTTTGGTTATTTTTGATAGTAAGTAAAGTAAGTAAGTAATTTTTTATAAAGCACATTTAAAATTCTTTGAAAGATTTTTTAAAGTAAATTTTCCATGTCTCTCCATTCTGTATAGGAAGTTTAGTTCAGCATTTTTAAATCTTGCTTCAGTGTGCCGCAGTATTTCTTATTTGAATTCTGGGTTTTTTGTGTTTCTTTTGGTTCTGTGTTTTTAATTAGATAACTGTCTAAGTTGTTTTATATACTTTTTAATATAATTTCAAACCTTTTTTCCTTTGATGTCTTTTTCTGGGTGTTTTTGTTTTAAAAAGGTTTGTCGATTTGTAATAAATCTGTAATAAATAAATTCTTACTTTTTGTGTTAATAAAAAGTAATGTGTTAATAAGGTTAGCAATCTCTGTAGAGCTGATTGCTTTCAGACACACTGTTGGGAGTCCATTTGTAAACTGGATTGATTTGGATTCATTTAAAGAGCACTTCTGATTTCTTTGGTTGGTGATTTCTCTTTAGAAACACATTAAATTGGCAGTGGTCTGATAAAGGGAACTGTGGTCTGACAGTGAATGTATGAGGGGTCTGTGTCAGTAATGTCACTACACACAAGAGCTGAATAATAAAGTTAACTGATCTAGTGAGTCTCCTCAGATGCTTAATGGTGGGCAGAAGGAAGACAGAGCTGCACGAACTCCCTATCGAGCTTATTTACAACAGGATCTGGGTTGATTTATGTTGTTGGGTTTAAGGATTATACAGGGTAAAACGTAGTGAAATGCTTAGTAGTTAACCCTGTACTGTGCATGTAAACTAATATAATAAAGAATAATAAGTATCTAATCGACATATACAGTGAAAGAGTATAATACAACAGAGAATTGAATAAGGTAAAAGAAATGGGGAAAACAGCCAAATAAAGAGAGGAGGCATGGAGTACACTGCCATGTGCTAATTGTAGTGTTGTGGAGGTTTGGTATTGGCAGACCTTAAATATGTTTTTGTTCCCATGGCTGTCTGAAATGTCATATTCTGACCCTGTGCTGGCTTTAAGATCCTCACACAGCTGCTCACTGGCCTGAGCCTGGAAGTGGCTGGTTTCTGTGTGCAGTTTATGAAAGAGCTCTTGGTTATAGTAGGGGGTTTCTGCAGGATTTGCGTAGGGTGCACAGACACAGAGGTCGTACACCCAAACATGAGTGAGTTATTTCTTAACTAATTATAAATGCGATTTCAGGCTCTCTTTATACCAATTAACGACCCCGCCTGAGTCTCGGCCATGGTTTATATTTAAGTGGTTGAAGGAAGGCAGCAGGATTTCCCTGGAGCCTGAGGGACAATGAGTATCTACACGTGATAAACACAGAACAAATGAAGACCCTGTATCAGATCTAGTACCCTAATCTAGTAAAGGGGGGGGCTGTGGGCTCTGAGGGGGAGGGGCTGTAGTCTCTTCTGTCTTCAGGTTTTTTGCAGATTATTTCTGATTTGTTATCTTAAGCATCATTTCTGCTCACAAAAGGCTTTTGAGAGTTCTTTTTTTTGGAAAAAAACCTGACGTTTCCTCATCTTAATTTCCGAACCAACAAAAATGCAAATTTTAATCAGAGCACGTATTTTCTCCTGATTTCTTTTTCTTTCTTTCTTTCTTTCTTTCTTTCTTTCTTTCTTTCTTTCTTTCTTTCTTTCACAAAGATAAACTTCATTCTTAAGCACTCTGTAAACACTCACTAATTACTCGCTCATTCTCTGCGACTCCAGTTTGACTTTGTCCCTGCTGGCACATTTGTATCGTGACTTCCATAATTACTGGCACCTTAAATAAGACTACGACAAACAAAATACAAGAAAAAACTTTTTATTGAAGTAAAATCATGTTCAAGAAAAATGTCCTTGTTAAAAATAAATGCAAAGTTACAAGTATTGGCACCCCTGCAGGCAGTAATTTGTGTAGGCTTCATGGGTCATGTGTGACTCATTTACAGTGCTGGGTGGGTGCTTTAATGACACACCAAAGAACCCTTTAGAGGTGTTAAGATGCTTCTGTAAGCCATTTTGTGCAGATTTGCAAGCATTTTAAAGAATTCTGAAAGATCTGTTCATGATCCTGTCTCAAAATTCTGGTATTTTGTGCAGTCCTTACAAGATTCCTGACATCACAGATCCGGTACCAGACCTCACAAAAGCAGTGGGCTGCTTGTTCCCAGGGCTGTGATGCGTTTCTGTTTTTATACCTTGTGTTTTTGATGATAACATCATTTACATTTGTCTGTTTGTCCTTACTAATGTGATCAAAACAAGTGTCTGCCATAACATATTTAAAACAGAATATTTTTAAAGATGAATGAAGAAATATCATGACACTGCCATGTCCCTCTCTGCACTTTGTAAAATTGTACAGCTATAAGCCACAGCTTCCCAGCTCAGAGTGATCTCATGAGATGACGATTAGCCTATGTCGTGAAAATTTCACCGTTTCCACCCGAAGACCTGTAGCATGGTTTTCACACCAGAACAGCTAGTTGAACCAAAAACTACAGAGAGTCAAAAAATACCAGCAAAAAGTGCAGTACGATTGGCTCTTTGAATGGAACGGCTACAGAATTCAAACACTACGGCCCAGTGTGTGGGAGAAAAAGGCACGGGATATTTACAAAGACCTAACAGGAAACACTCTACTGAATTATTATTATTATTATTATTATTATTATTATTATTATTATTATTATTATTAAACGTACTTTCACATGGTGATAACATTGATAACATGCAACAGTATTGAACAGAAGACACTCCGTTAGCAACAGCACAAGCTACTTTGCAGTGAACTGTGTGGGCTAATGTTAACTTAGTTGTTTATTTATGATGATGTGTACAGTTTGAAGTCTTTCTCCAGCTTGCTACAAACCTTTGCAACACTTTGCAAGTGTTCTTACATATCCAGTGAACATCACTGACATCTTCAGGAGCTCTTACAGACCCTGACTCTCGGTGCACATCATCAGCGATACGGCGCTACTTCCAGGTTTCTGTGTGTTTGTTTACATGGCCAAGATTTTGTTTTTCAAGATTCAAGATTTTATTTGTCACATGCACAATTATATACATTATATATAACTAGAGTATATTATAAATAACTCACACTGAAAGGAAAGATATGAAAGTGTTTTGGTTCATGTCTTGTCTCCACCCCTGTCTTGTAATTGGTTGTCATGATGACTCTCACCTGTTTTCAGTTCTTCCCTTGATTAGTTTGTGCATTTAAGGCCTTGTGTTTCTTTGTTCACTGTTCATTGTTCAGTGCTATTCTGGTTTTCACTTTGTTTGTTCCTGGTTTTCATGAGTTTGGATTTGTCCTGTTTCTGACCTTGATCTTGCTTAATGTTTTGGATTGATTGCTGAACTTCACTAAACCTCACCTGTACCTGCAACTCTGACAACTGGTTAATGATTTAATAAAAATAATAATCTATACACTCTTCATATAAATGAAAAATGAAATACTTACTAATCTATAAAATCCAGTTAGTGAGCTTTATTTTAAGCTTTAATAGATACAATAATTCATAAGTTATTAGTTTAAGACCATTGTAAAAGTAAAAGTGAGTATCATGTAACGGAGGCGAAGGTGGATGCAGGTGCGGATTAGTGTTTAATGAAAAAACAAACGGACAATATAAACTTAGACACAGAAAAACTTGAACTAGGATCTCAAGGCTGAAAACATACATGGACTAAAGAACATAACAAACCCATACAACAGCAACGGAAGACAAAAGCTAGACAAAAAGTGAGGTGCAAGACGTGACTTAAATACTAGTGCTCATTAACAAAAACGTGACACAAGTGCAGGCGGTCATGTGACGTGATGCAGTGGGGTGCAGTGGCTGATGGGAAATGTAGTCAAGCGCTGATTCCGGCGTAACCCTGACAGTGAACAGCTTTACCTCAAAATAAAACACAATAAAAATTGATTTTTTTTTTGACTTTTTTTTTTACTGTCATGTCATTATCCCCTAACAAACTGAATAGAATTATCTGTACATTGTTCACATACTGTAGCTCTGCCTTTACAGCAGTGTTTGTAAGGGCATTCCGTGCTGTTTCACTTTTTTACTCTCAGGGCTGATGGAGGTCTAGTATTCTAAAGCTGAAATATAATCATTATCTTTGTGTTTGTTTAATTTTTTTCAGGAGCAACATGAACTCCTGTCTGTCGTTAACACCATCTGTTCAGGTTTACTAGCAAATGAAATGTTTTACAACCCAGATCCTATTAATAAGGCCATACAGACAAAAGTGGTGTGGACATATGTAGAAATGGTGAAAGCTCTGGTAAGTCCACTGTCTACACACACACACACACACACACACACACACACACACACACACACACACACACACACACACACACAGTGTGTAGTTGGTGTTATTGTGTTTGCATTCTCAGTGTGAAGTCTCTCTTCATCTCGTGTGTTTTTTCAGGTAAATGTTTCAGATAAAAATGAATCTGTACAGTTTTGTCAAAAACTTTCCTGCTTTGAATCTTTTGGCACGAGTTTCATCAACACAACGCAGTTTGAGAACATGTATAAAACCGTCTGTAAATGGAAGATACCATTCCCAGGTACAGATCTCCCGTTGTCTAAAAGAGACACAGGATCACATTTTTACTATATTAATAATTAACGCCAAACCTAAATCTATCTCTTTCTTTTACTTTCTATCCTTTTCTCCACCAGCGTGCCCGTCTCCTCAGAGTGAGTACCATGTGTTTATCTGAATATTTCTCTGCTCCTCTGCTCTGCGTTTGACCAACAGCAGTCCCTCTCTTCTTCTCTTCCTTTAGTGGTGCTAACCAATTTAGGGGTGTTCACAATGACACATTACAAACACACACACACACACACACACACACACACACACACACACACACTCACACACACTACCACTGTCTGAAATATTGTCTGAAAGCCAGAGATCATAGCATTAACAACTGGTACTATGCTTCTGTAGCCATGTCTCCATGAGGCACATAATGCTAATTTCCCAATATTCCTTTTGAATATTAATCAAAAAAAAAATCACCATACTTAGTCTTGCAGGCCAGAATTTGTCAATTGTTCTTAATCATATGTCACTCAGCTCAGAAAAACACAGAAGTACTTTAGTATGCGTAGAGAAGTCACCATTTATATCTACAAAGAGATAACGATCACTCGTCCTGCTCCTGAGCCAGGAGAGAACCAACTCCAACAACATTTTATAGTCTATCTAGGAAAATATTATGATCAGTGGCATTAAAAGATGCACTGAGATTGAGCAACACATGCAAGGAGACACAAGCCTGAGCCCAATAATAGGGAATTTATACTTTAATCAGCGCCGTGATGAGGCCTAAATCCTGTCTGAAAGACTTCAGTGATAATGTAGTAGCATAATTAATGAGAACAGAAGTCTCACAAACTCACGTAGAAACAGCAGGACAATAAAACTGATTGGAAATAGCAACAAATCTGTATAAACATTAATGATAACGGGTTATTGCCACTGCATCATCGGGTGATGAGGGGTCGGGGTTAACAGTGCGCTGCCGTGGCTCCAGCTAACGAGGGTTCGCTTTACTTATAAGTCACATGTCTGTGACTTGGTCCTTTCACAACCTACAAAAATTAAGTTAATACCATGAATTTTATTATAAGAACTGAATTATTTCACTCCTGCATGTTATTCTTACTGTAGCCTGCAATGTGTGAAAGTTTAATTAATTTATGCACAGACTATATGAGACTTTTGATAAATATTGTCCTGTTAAATTTATGTTTTTTCTTGGATCATTCAGGCACAACAGCAGCAACAAGTCATACATCGACTCCTATTGCACCTGAGCGTAAGTTTTTTATTTCTCACCTCAGAGTAATTACTGTACGAGTCAAAGACGCTTGCAGCATTTTAACGATATTAAATGCTGCATAAGTAATTTTAATACGCATTTACATATTGAAACCTACATATTGAAAACACACCTGTGTAGTTTTTACTTTTAGTAGAGGACCACAGGAAATTCACAGATCAGTTCGGTTATAATTCAGTGATGTTTTTCAGGGGAGTTCAGTGCTTTGCGTGATTTATATGAAATGTGTTGTATTTTACTGCACTGTTAGAGGAATGTGATGTTTTTAGGAAACGCACTAGATAAATTGAGCGCATTAAAGAAAGAAATAGATACATCAATAGATAGATAACATTTTTACTGATTCCCATTTTATTTCATTTCAGAAAATGTTTCAAACCAGTCCATAAAATATGATGCCCAGAAATCAGTGTGTAAGTGTGGCACTTACTATTAATCCTTGCTGTGTGAGTTTCCGTGTCCTCAGTTTCTCCTCTTACTAAGTAGATAATATCGTGTCCTTTGTGTTGTCCAGGTCAGTGTGTCTTGTCAGGCCTGGTGATGTCAGTGGTGATGAACGTCATCCTCGCCATCCTCCTTGTCAGCGTTGGACTTTATCATTACAGACACAGATATCTGAGAGCTGTTCAGGTGATTTGAACTGGGATTTAGCGAGAGTGTGTCCTTCCTTATGAGACGAATGATGATAAAGCAGAGAAACGGTGGTGCAGCAGGTAGCGTTGTCTCTCCACGGCTCCAAGGTTTGGTCTGTGTGGAGTTTCACGTTTCCCCGTGTCCATGTGGGTTTCCTGAAAATAGATGCTTTTGAAATAATTACTTTTTTGGGGGAGGATTTGGGAAATTTCAACTCGTGAGGGTGAAGGCTATCACATTCTTCCTCTGAGGCAAATGAAGCCAACTGCGTCTTTTCGACCTGCTGCTCGTGCAACATCGGGGGAGGCGTAACACACACAGAGGAAAGCGCTATCCATTTTTGCTCTCTTGGACTCCCAGCCAGGGAAGGCTGTGGCATTATCAGGATTCAAACTCACTCAAACGCTTGTCAGTTGCACTACTCAGGAGCCCAATATTTACATTTTTAATAAAAACAGATCCACTATCTAATTAGATGATGTCATTGTGATGTCATTGCTTGATTAGAAGTGTTGATGTCGATTTGCACAGTCTAACAGATTATTGATTCTGTTTTACCCAGTGAAGGTAATTTAAATCTGAATGAATTCTTTCCTTCACATTCTTTCTCACAGGAAGTTTATGTCTAATGAAGTTATAAAGTGTAACAAAGTGGAACACTGGACAAAACACACAATAAACACAAACAGAACAAGTTGGAAGTAAAATATTTATATATATTGACTGAAGATTAAGAAGAGTGCAAGCAACAAGAACTACACTACAGACAGCAATACATTTAGGAAATACTCAGTTCAAAGTTCAAAGAGACAACACTAGGAATGATACGATCTGTGAGAGGAAAGATGTCAGAGTGGGAACACAGTGATGTTGCAGAACGTTTTTAAACAGTCCATGATGAGCAGGAAACAAGCTTCAGGTGTTTAACAGAAAACTGAACATGTTGTAAGTCTTTAGCAGGTTGTTAAGGCAGTATTAAAGCGGCCATGTGTCTGCAGAAGCTCATTAGCTTTTCAGCTGCACGTCTCTGACTGTTGTTTTATTTGTGAATTTTATCTCAGTGATTTATTGTGTGCTGAAGTTTCTGCAGGATGGAATAAGAGCTTTAGGAATTCAAAATAATTAGTTTATCTTCACACCTCACACTGTTTCTCTGTGTTTAACTGCGGTTATTTTTCTCAGCTTATCTGCACATAACTGAAACTTTCTATGGAATGGAAGCGCAGAAAATACGACCCGTGTATCATTTTTTACCTTCTCTGGCTGCTGTCATGGATGTCAATGTATCTTTTTTATTAGGTCTATAAATTACTGTATAAAGCCCTAGTCAGATGGGATTAGTTTATCGGAGGTGTGCAATGTAATCATTATTAATTTTAATCAGAATCCGTCATGTCAGTAATTTTTTACAGTCTGGAAATATTACTCCATATTTTACTTTATATATAAACTGAGCAGTAGGAAAAACTCCAGGTAATATAAATCCCGTCTGAACTGACATGCTGGTAAAGATTGCGTTTTATCCTGTGGGAAAAGTGGTTTAGCGCTTATTCTTCAGTATAAAGACGCTCCAGGAAGCGCTCGCTCTTTTCTCTTTCCTGTCGTCTCCTGCTGAAACCAAAATGAAGTTGAGAACAATAAAATCTAGGAGAGGTGTAAAAGGGCGTGTAAGAGGGAAGCGGCTCATCCGGGGGTTTTAGGGAAGTTATTGAGTTTCTAGCAGGTACACACTACAGACATGTTATAGTCATGTGACCTATTAATGGTCAAGTGTGGCCACGCCCCCTATAGCAAGCGCTTATAATGAAGATCAAAACAGTCGGTGTGTATTAAAATGAGGTGTGTGTAGTACACATGGAGTGTTTAGTGTGAGGAGCATGTGTACATGGAGACGCCCATCTTTGTGATTTAAACACACATCACTTATCCCACGTGAACCCATCGGAATTAATACGCACATCCTCCATCTGCATTACTGAACACACACATGTCCTGAAACATCAACTTAGACGGAAATGTTATAAATCTGTAGTGAAATGTCACTGCAGTGCTTTGTGTCTTGTTTTCTGAGTTGTATTTTGTTTTTCTCTCTGTTAGGATCAGAGTAATAGAGAAAGTCATAAAGAGGATGTAGGTGAGTTTATTTTCTCGTTATGAAGATGATTAACAGCACAGACACAGAGAATGTAAATTAATTGTTGAAAAACTTATCAGTTTTCTTGTGTTTCTGTTTAGGTTTAGTTTCGTTTAAGCATCATTGAATTCATCAACATAAAAACATCTGCAGTGTGCTGAGCTTTGGACATAACCACGATGCTCAGTGATGTGGATTAACGTAAAATCACCGCGTTAATGGAGGCTGGATTTTGGACTGAAGCTGATGCTGATTATAAACTGGAATGTTCATCATCTGGTGGAACTCTGTCCATATTAAAGGCTGCTGTAATAAAAGCACAAAGGCAAAGTGAGTGCTTGACACACTGGCGCTGTGACCCTGTGAGTTCCTCGTGTGTATATAAAACTGAATAAGCTGACAGCTAAAATCTGATGGTGGGATTTAGCAGTAAATTATATATGAATGAAAAAAATGAGTGAATCTACCTGAGGGAGGACGATTCACACACACTTTAGTAAGAGAAAGATACTTGTGTGGAATAATGAACACAAAACTAAAAGAAATAATACAGCACAAACAGCGAGTGGGCCCAAGCACCCCCTAGAAGAAGTATGACAAAGCGTTGGGCAGTTGGTGGTGCTGTGACACTCTGACAGAGAGACACGACTGCCATGCTCGCGAGTTCATGCTCCATTATTTAAGATTCTGGTAAACTTTGAACTAAAACCACATGTATTGAATTGAACGGCATGACTTGTTCCATGCCATTTAAGATATAGAAAACCTACACACACTTGCTGTTTGTGTAATAAGCTAATATATAATATATATAGCTAATATCTCTCTTTCTCTCTCTCTCTCTCTCTCTCTATATATATATATATATATATATATATATATATAAAAAACAAATATTATATATTTATATGTGTGTATGTATGTTTGTGTGTGAGATAAATAATGAAGCTATTATTGTAAATTCACTTAAAAAGCAGGCACAGAAACGCTGACGCTTTTCACCTTTTCAACAAATCCCAAGCCCTGAACATGCCCCGCCCCCTTTCCCCATTAAACACATGTTAAATGGTGTTACGTTTGCATACTTGAATCGGATTGGCTCTTATATTTTATGAAGCAGTAATAGTTTGTTGTCATGTGGTTCTTTACACTTTGACTGTCAATGTTTGTGAACTTCGCTGAAAGAATTTAATAATGAAAAAATATACGTTTTATAAAGTTTTCTGCGTTTAAAAGGTCAAACTGTGTTGTAAAACACATTGTTCATTGCCCAGTGATAGAGAACATTATATAACTGTTATATTATATTATATTATATTTAAAATATAGTAATGTTTTATATTTGACATTTCATCATTTGTTAGATTTGTTCAGGACGTAGTCAGACTCTTATTTTCATGTCTCGGTTGATTTCAGTGTCCACATTCACTGAGACATTTACTTCCATTTCAATAAAAAGCACTGAGGACACAGTATTTTACAATCTAACGGGTGTAATTACTGAACATTTTTATTTAACACTGTTCCATTGTGTTATTGTGGTGTTATTGGTGATTTACATGTCAGTCATTAACGCTTTATATGTGTGTGTGCGCGTGTGTGTGTGTGTGCACATTCAGTCTGTTGTAAGCTGTAGTGTGTTTCTGCTGTTGTTTAAAAGTTTATTTATATACAGTTTATTGTTAATGATGTGCTCATGAACTGCATGAATAATAAAACAGTCATGACGTTAAACTGTGTTCATTTTCTCAGTTTTATCATCAGCTTTTCTGGGTTGTTGTGTTCAGAGCTGGGAGTTTGTGTGATTCACATCTTTATAACATCAGCCATGTTATTTCACTGGATGTAAGCATGTCAGGAATGGGGCAGGATGCTGGGGCAGTCGAGCAGACATGGGTAAATCCAAAATTAGAATCAGAACCAGGCCGAAGGGCTAGGGAGATCTTCAATCGGTTTAGATTAGACTTAACAGTAACCAGAACCTGACCAGGCATTGGGTCAGAGAGAATGTGAATCACAGAAACAAATTAAAGGTTTAGAATCACACAAGTGAATGAGAGTGTGGAACTGGATGCTCGAGACAGCAGGTGTGTAGCTCTCAGCAGGTCGCAGCGGATCACTCTGTGTTGTTGTGGAATCTGATTGACGATTGGTGAACTGCACTAAATGAAAATGCTGACCTCACTGGGACAATTCATCATTGCAGATCCACACCACAAGTTCAATTCAATTCAATTCTGTTTTATTTGTTTAGCACTTTTAACAGTGGATATTGTCACAAAGCAACTTTACAGAAATAAATAGATACAAATTAAATTAAACCATAATATATTGTAAATATGTAAATTTATCCCTAATGAGAGAGTCAGAGGTGACGGTGGTGAGGAAAAACTCCCTGAGATGATATGCGGAAGAAACTTTGAGAGGAACCAGAGTCAAGGGAACCCATCCTCACCTGGGTGCAACGGATAGTGCGATTATAAATCACTCCCTTGTGTAACTGTGTACTATAAGAACAAATAGTGCAACTGTGTAACCAGGAAATTCATTATAGTTTTCACATGAATTCTGTTTTGTTGAATCTGTCCAGTGTCCACTGATGGAGTCCTGAGTACGAAGCACCATCCCACTTTACTCTACTCTAACTTGAACTCAAGTAACGTTTTGCTATAAAATATATGACATCATGAGGAATTGGTCATGGAGAAGATCTCAGTTCTCTTGGTGTTGTATAGTGGCTCATGGGCAAGAGACTCTCTGGGTGGTCTATGTGTGGGTGAGAAACACAAGGAAACTAACTGACCATTA
The DNA here is from genome assembly GCA_022985145.1 of Pangasius djambal. Taxonomy (NCBI): domain Eukaryota; kingdom Metazoa; phylum Chordata; class Actinopteri; order Siluriformes; family Pangasiidae; genus Pangasius; species Pangasius djambal. Next base: position 75,608 of record CM040987.1, on the reverse strand, counting down.
CATAAGCTGACACTTAGAGGAAATTCCCAGAATGGTCCTGCAGCAGACAATCAGAACTTTATAACGTGAGGAGATTGTCATGGACATTAACTCATTCGGTGAACTGTACAAAGATTCTTCAAATACAGAGATGAGCGAGAGTTAACAGGTGTAAAGAGAAGTAAAGAGTGGAACAGAAGGAGAGTGAGAAGTGTGTGTGTGTGTGTGTGTGTGTGTTAGACCAAGACAGCCTGTGCTACTGCAATACACTGACCTACAGGTCACAAGAAGCATAATGAGAGGACGGAGTTTGAGTTCAAATCCTCGCACCACCAAGCACAAAATGTGTGAATGGCATGATGTGTGTAAATCAGGGAAAGTGATCAAAGGCTGTAAATATTTTCAGGAGAGCTGGATACAAAAGATACAAGACAATATTGCTGAGCAAATATAGCATTAGAAGAAAAAAGCATCAGAACCACAGTTTCAGGGACAGTTAGACGAATTAGTGGCCGATAAAATGAAAATGCCACTTGTGACCTCAGGAGAAACAGGATATACATGCCATAAACCTCAAACTGGAAAAAGTGCTCAAAGGCTGTTAGATGTGTTCATATGAGTAGAAGTGATTGAGTGCAAATGTTTAAAAAACAGATAATAGTCATTAAAAACAGGAAGTGGTAGCTCAGTGGTTAAGATGTTGGACTTCTGATCAGAAGGTTGAGAGTTCAAATCCCAGCACTGCCAAGCTGCCACTGCTGGGCCTGAGCTAGTAATTCAATCTTAAATGTAAATTAGACTCGTCATATGTCTGAGAGTTTGTATGTATACAGATTTCCTGAATAATTCCCACTGATTCTGGTGTTGTTGAATTTCAGCAACAACATTGTGGTGGCACAAAAAAGGAGCTGTCCATTTATTTCACTAAGGCATGATTCAGACATTCTGCAATTTTAGTTTCATTTTTCTTTTGGAAGTGTGCCTAATTCTGTCTCACACAGTCACTCACGTGATTTCAGAGAAACCCAGTGCTCGGTTCTGCCTGATTCTCATCTCCACCATGTGGCTGAATATCACACTGCTCTGAACGTCACCGAATATTTATACATGACGTAATTTAATCCTGTCCCTCTTCAGACTTGGAGCAATTTCTGATTTCTGAGTCCAGATTCAAATGACAGTAAATCCGAGACAATACAGAACACGCCGTGAGACTGGACTCACCTGAGCGACTTACTCATTTATTTTCTTTCTGAACTAAAACGTTTTTTAAAGATAGGCATCTCGTCACTTTACTGGAGCTGTGTGCCATAAGACTGACATATCCACATTATAAACATGACATACAGTAAGTTATCTAACATGCCAAGTAATGTTATGAGCTTTAATGATAATTAAATTGCCCATAACAGTAAAATGACACTGTAATATCACTGTACATTAACTGTCATAAAAGCGTTTAGTGTTGTGCTTGTGTCTGTCTTATAATGCAATGTGTGTGTGTTTTATAGATTTACACGCAGTGTGTGTGTGTGTGTGTGTGTGTGTGTGTGTGTGTGTGTGTGCACGTGTGTGTTTTATAGACTTAGATGAGATGAGATCGAGATTCAACTTTATTGTCATTGTGCAGTGTATACATACAGAGACAATGAAATGCAGTTAGCCTCTGACCAAAAATGTAAATAGCAATAAATATGACAAGTTAAATAAAAGTATTTACAGTAGAAGTAAGGTGAAGATTATGGACAGCAGTAGCACCTGTAAACTGTAACAGTTATGCAGAAAATTGCAATAGTAGTAAATAGTCATACAAATAGAGGAATTTATTTATTTATTTATTTATTTATTTTGTGGGTTAGCGCATTAGTGCAATATTCAAGCGTGACAGCAGAGGGAAAGAATCTATTCCTAAGCCTGCTGGTGCAACAGTACAGGCTCCTATAGCGCCTCCCTGATGGGAAGAGGGTAAACACTCCATGATTGGGATGAGAGGGGTCCTTGATGATGCCTCTCACCCTCCGTAGGCAGCGTTTATTGTATATTTCTGTATTTGGTGTGAGCTGGACACTGATGCTATGTTGAGCAGTTTTCACCTCTCGCTGGAGAGCCTTCCTGTTGACAACTGAGCAGTTGCTGTACCACACTGAGATGCAGTTTGTCAGAATGCTGTCAATGATACAGCGAAGAAAGTTACAATTAAATTTTATTTGTATAGCGCTTTTAACAATGGACATTGTCACAAAGCAGCTTTATGGACATAAATGGATTAAAAAAAATATATTGTAAATATGTGAATTTATCCTAATGAGCAAGCCAGAGGTGACGGTGGTGAGGAAAAACTCCCTGAGATGATATGAGGAAGAAACCTTGAGAGGAACCAGGTTCAGAAGGGAACTCATCCTCATCTGTGTGCAACGGATAGTGCGATTATAAATAAATCCCTTCTATTATTGTGTACTATAAGGACAAATAGTGCAAATGTGCAACCAGTAAATTCATCATAGTTTTCGCAAGAAGTCCGGTTGGTTAAAATCTATCCACTGTCCACTGATGGAGTCCTGAGTACGAAGGTGCTCGTGGCAACCGCAGCCCCAAAGCCACTACAGCAATCGCAGTCCCAAGCCATTACAGTACAGCTCCCCATATGAGATCGCCAAACCATCTCCACAGCCCCCAGGTGGCACCATCCCCAGCAAACCAAACAGTTCTTCAGGGCTTCTATATGGGCCCCAGCAGCAGCGAGCGAACTCAACCGATGAGAACTCCAACCAGAAGTAGGGCATCAGGATGGGTTAGGCAGGTCCAGGGAGCAGAAGGGGTCAGGATCACTGGCATCTCAGAAGTAGCATGTGTAGCTTGACAGAGAGTGAGGGAGAGAGAGAGAGATGGAGAGAGAGGAAGAGATTGTTAGGCTTTTGTCCTCTAATGGTTAAGGACAATATACTTTGCATGCAGAGTGCAAGCAGGGACTCCGGCAGGACTAGCTATGACAGCATAACTAAAAGGGAGAGCCAGAAGCTAACACAGACATGAGGGCACCCTGGGACATAAAGCACCAGCCACTCCACCGTCAACAAACCTGAGTGAACGTGTGAGAGTGGGGGGGCGACAGCATCCAAACATCCCAGTTCACCACAACACTCTATGCCTGTGAACCCTCCAGACCTGCCCCTGTACCTAAGAAAACACTATTCACAAAAGGCTTGACTAAACAAATATGTTTTCAGCCGAGACTTAAACACTGAGACTGTGTCTGAGCCCCAAACACTAAGTGGAAGACTGTTCCATAACTGTGGGGCTTTGTAAGAGAAAGCTCTACCCCCAGCTGTAGCACGCACTATTCGAGGTACCAACAAATAGCCTGCACCTTTTGATCTAAGTAGGCGTGGCAGATCATAAAAGACCAAAAGTTCGCTCAGGTACTGTGCTTTATAGGTCAATAGTAGTATCTTATAATCAATACAAAATCTGATTGGGAGCCAATGCAGTGTGGATAAGATAGGGGTGATGTGGTCATATCTTCTGGTTCTAGTAAGGATTCTTGCTGCTGCATTCTGGACTAACTGGAGCTTGTTTATGCTCCTACTGGAACATCCAGACAGTAAGGCATTACAATAATCCAACCTAGAGGTAACAAAAGCATGAACTAATTTTTCTGCATCG
>CM040987.1:59810-71866 GCA_022985145.1 Pangasius djambal | reverse complement strand
AGTGTGAGTGAGGTAATGAGATCAGGTGTGTAGTGTGAGTGTGAGTGAGGTAATGAGATCAGGTGTGTAGTGTGAGTGAGGTAATGAGATCAGGTGTGTAGTGTGAGTGAGGTAATGAGATCAGGTGTGTAGTGTGTAGTGTGAGTGAGGTAATGAGATCAGGTGTGTAGTGTGAGTGAGGTAATGAGATCAGGTGTTTAATGCGAGTTTGAGGTAATGAGGGTTAGATGTTCCTTGTGTTTCTGCTCGTCCTCAGGTCTGTGTGTGAAGACCTTCTCTCTACCAGACAAGCAGAAAGTGTTTGTGAATATCTGTCAGTCAGCTGATGTCCCGCCCCCTCCACCCATTTCCCATGATGCACTGGTGGAGCTGTTGGAGTCAGATGATCCTACAGGATATAAAGTTCCCATGAGCCTTGGCGAGGCCCATGCTGAAATGGACAGCAGTGAGTGTTTCCTGTATCTGAACCACTTCCTGTTTAATCTCCTCCATCAGTCCCACACGCTGTGTGGTTATTTCTGCTCATGGATTGTGACAATCTAGAACCTTCACTGTGGTTCTGTAGAAGGAGAACGTAATATTCTGCTGAATCTGTGCTCTTTTCATCATATTACTAGTATTAACAGAAACAGAATTAATGTACGGGTGACGATTGTGTGTTTCTCTTTAGCTAAAATATTTAATATTTATTCTTCAGCATGTTCTTCACGTCCTCGGCTTTTACTCTTTAACATGTGTGTTCTTCTCTTCAGACTCAAACAGTTGCACAGTTTACGATGTCGTCATTAATGAGGAGTTCTTCCAGAAATGTCAGGTGTGTGTGTGTGTGTGTGTGTGTGTGTGTGTGTGTGTGTGTGTGTGGTAGTAGTAGTAGTAATAATAACAACACTAATACTACTACTAATAATAATAATAATAATAATGACAACATGGTGTGTGTTTGTGTTCCAGAAGGATTCGTTATTCCAGCAGTTTGTGATCGCAGTGTCACTGGAGGGACTGGAGAATAAATACAAGCTGCAGTTAAACAGAGGTCTTTGACACACACACATACACACACACATACACACACACACTCTCCTGAATGGTTACAAGAGAAAAGGATTTAAGATCGTGAATTCGAATCCTAGTGATGCCGCAGCCATCCGTAGCCGGGAGTCCAGGTGCTCTTTGGGTGGGAGGGGCATGTTCTCTCTCCCTGTCAATCACAGCAGCAGTAGCCAATCATTGGCCTCTGTGAGCTTATATATGAGGAAGAGAGAGAGAGAGAGAGAGAGAGATCTATATTTAATCTGAATCTAAAACATCAGTAACATAAACACTCAGCAGTGTATTGGCTTCTCCTGTCTGCATAATGCTATAATACTGCTTTATCTACAATACACCCTGTAATGTGAGGTGTGTGTGTGTGTCTCATCATTCACATTACTCCTCTGCTGCTGCAGTATTTTATTATAGTTATCCATCCGTTTTCTGCACCGCTTATCCTGCACAGGGTCGTGGGGTAATCTGGAGTCAATCCCAGGGGACTTGGGGCACGAGGCGGGGGACTCCCTGGACGGGGCGCCAACCCATCGCAGGGCACAATCTCACACACACACACACACTACAGACACACACACTACAGACACACACACTACAGACACACACACACACTGACTCGCCACAGACAATTTGGAAATGCCTATCAACCTACAAAGCATGTCTTTGGACTGGGGAGGAAACCAGAGTACCTGGAGGAAACCCCCAAAGCACGGGGAGAACACGCAAATTCTACGCACACAGGGAGAAGGCAGGGTTCAAACCCCCACCCTTGCAGGTGCAAGGCAACCGTGATAACCACTAAGCCACCATGCCCCCGTTGTTGTTGTTGTTGTTATTATTATTATTATTATTATTATTTTAAATAAGATAAATAATTAAATAATAATAATTTCAATAATAATAAGATGATATTAATAATAATGAGATAGATAGGTAGTTATAGTACTGATCCCTGAGAAAAAGTGTTTTGTTGCAGCAGTACAATACACAACAAATTACAAGGACACAGGCAACGCACAGAGGACTGATTACAGAAACCCATATAGCAGTAAACTAAGTTGTTGTTTCTCTTTCAGCTGCTCCCGGCACAGTTTTTACTCTGGCACAGTTCTTTGGCACAGTTTTTACTGTGTGTGTGTGTGTGTGTGTGTGTGTGTGTGTGTGTGTGTGTGTGTGTGTGTGTGTTACCCTTCCTGATGCAACCCTCCCCAGTTTTTATCCGGGCTTGGGACCGGCACTGAGAGCACACTCGTGGCTCCCGCACGCAACCCTCGTGGCTGGGGCTGGTTCCCTGGCCGGGAAACGAACCCGGGCCACAGTGGTGCGAGTGCTGTGGCCTAAACAATAGTCCTCCAGGGACCCACAGCTGTAACTTAAGTAAATAATAATAAAATAAGATCAAAGTAAGATGCTAAGTAGCAACAAAAGTAAGTAAAGTGGTTGTAGTGCAGGTGATGATAAGGTGACTATTATTAGAATATGTCCATAAGAAAAAGTATAAATAATAATAAATACAGTGTTGTGTTATACAGTTAACACAGAGTGGATGAGTTGTACAGTCTGATAGTGGCGTGTATGAAGGATGGACTGCACCGTGGCTGGATCAGTCTGGAGCTGAAAGTGCTCCGCTGCATGATTAGGTGTTCATGGAGGGGATGAGACATTGTTCATGACGAACCAGCATCCAGTCCTGTAGCACTGATTCAAGGGAGTCCAGATTGGTCCCAGTGACCTTTCCAGCTTTCCTTATCGGTGTGTTTAGTCTGCTGGTATCTCCAGCTTTAATGCCACTACCTCAGCATTCTGCTGCGTAAAAGATGGCCCCCATCACAACCCACTGGTAGAACATGTGTAGCATCCTGTGGCATACATTGAAGGACCTGAGCTTCCTCAAAATATAGAGTCTGCTCTGTCACTTCCTGTAGAGATTTCCCCCCTTTTTATTTCATGTAGCTCGAACAGTGCAAAGTAACTGGGACGGTTATACTGTGGAGACTCAGATCTTCTAATGTCCACCACCATCTCCTTTGTCTTGGCCACGTTGAGCTGTAGACTGTTCTTTCCACAGCACTCGACGAAGCTGTCCTTCAATTCAATTCAATATTTTATATATATATATATAGCGCTTTTAACAATGGATATTGTCACAAAGCAGCTTTACAAAAATAAATGGATTAAAAAAATATATTGTAAATATGTGAATTTTTCCCTAATGAGTGAGCCAGAGGTGACGGTGGTGAGGAAAAACTCCCTGAGATGATATGAGGAAGAAACCTTGAGAGGAACCAGGCTCAAAAGGGAACCCATCCTCATCTGGGTGCAACAGATGGTGCGATTAAATAAATAAATCCCTTCTATTATTGTGTGCTATAAGGACAAGTAGTGCAATTGTGCAACCAACAAATTCATCACAGTTTTCGCAAGAAGTCCGGTTGGTTAAAATCTATCCACTGTCCACTGATGGAGTCCTGAGTATGAAGCTGCTCGTGGCAACCGCAGCCCCAAAGCCACTACAGCAATCGCAGTCCCAAGCCATTACAGTACAGCTCCCCATATGAGATCCCCAAACCATCTCCACAGCCCCCAGGTGGCACCATCCCCAGCAAACCAAACAGTTCTTATGGGGCCCCAGCAGCAGCGAGCGAACTCAAGCTGCTGAGAACTCCAACCAGAAGTAGGGCATCAGGATGGGTCAGGCAGGTCTTCACTAACACATTCCACTACAGCAGCGTCATCAGACAATTTCTGTAGATGACACATACTTAAAGTCTGAGGTGTACTGCTTGAACAAGAAAGGAGATAGAACTTTTCCTTGTGGAGCTCCTGTGTTGCTCACAGTTCCTCAAACCCAAAAACTGGGGTCTAGCTGTAAGGTAATCGGTAATCCCGGAAGTTGTGGTGGTGTCCACCTGCATTGCCTTAAGCTTTTCACCGAGCAAGAAGGGTTTGGTGGAACTGGACAAGTTAAAGAACATGACCCCATACAGTACTGCCAGGTTTGTCCAGGAAGGAGTGGTCCCTCTGTAGTAGACAGATAACAATCATCTACACCGACTTGGTGTTGATATGTGAACTGCAGGGGGTCCAATAATGAGCCAGCTTTAGGTCTGACATAGGGTTAGGGTTAGGGCAAGAACCAATTTCTGCGGGGTCTTCATCATGTGAGAAGTTAAAGCAACAGGTTTAAAGACACTGAAAACTGTCAGACATGCTTTCTTTGGAAGCTTACTGTTACTAGCTCACGCTAACACTGACTTGAAGAGTTTATTACTGTTAGCCCAGCACTACAATGCAGCCCTGTGTTTGTGTTTATCTCAGTGTGGTATAAAATGTATAATAATGACTAACAATTCTGTTTTTGCCATTTAGACATAAAGATTTTGAAAAACAGGAAGTTCATGGGCTCACTGACGGAGCAGAACATTCGCACGAAAAGCAAACCAGTCATTCAGGAGATCAGCTCTGAGTATGTCTCTGTTATAAATGTGTTATACAGTCCCTCCGAAAGTATTGGAACAGCAAGGCCAATTCTATTGTTTTTGCTGTACACTGAAGACATTTGGGTTTGAGATGAATGAGACGATAGATCAGAATTTCATTTTTCATTTCCTGATATTTATATCTAGACGTGGTAAACAAGTTGGATCTTTAAAGTTGCAGCTTTAAAGAAATATATAAATTATGGATATAAATTTTAAATTTATAAATTTATCCCTAATGAAGAAGCCAGGGGTGATGGTGGTGAGGAAAAACTCCGTGAGATGATATAAGGAACCTTGAGAGGAACCAGACTCAAAAGGAACCCATCCTCATCTGGGTGACACCGGATAGTGCGATTATAAATAAAGCAGTCTATTACTTAGGAGTATGATAATCAGAGTCATTTCTGAATTCATTATAGTTTTAACTTAAAGTCTGTTGTATTGAACAGAAGTTATTAACTCTTCAGTGATGGAGATTTGAGTATAAACTGTTCTTGGCAATTGCAGTCCTACAGCTCTCCAAGGAACAACAACCACAGCCATCTTTATGGTTTCTATGTGGTACCATCTACAGTAATCTTATGGTGACATTTCAGCTCACAAAGTCTTCTTCGAACGGCGGATTGTTATACCTTCACCCTGCCCTATGGAGGTTGTTGGTGATGTCACTGGGTCTTGTTTTTGGGTTTTTCTTCACAGCTCTCACAATTTTTGTCATCAGCTGCTGTTGTTTCCTTGGCCGTCCTGTTCCATGTCTGGTTGTTAGTGCACTAGTGTTTTCCTTCTCTTTCAGGACATTCCATATTGCTGTGCTGGCTATGCTCACTGCTTGTGCAATGGCTCTGATTGATTTTCTCTCTTTTCCCAGCTTCAGAAAGAAACATCTCTCAGTCACATGTTCCAATATTTTTGATCACTTGAAAAATGGGTGGGTTCAAACAAAAGGTGCCATGTTCTAAGTTGTTTAACAAATCTAGATGTACAGATCAGGAAATGAAAGCTGAATTCTGATTCATTGTCTCATAGTCACCTTTTTTTCTCAAACACAAAAATCTTAAGTGTATAGCAAAAAAAAAAAAAAAAAGAATTGCTGTAGAAATACTTTTGGAGGGGACTCTACATTTACTTTCTGCAGTATACACTCTTATTCTCTTTAATGTCTTTTATTTTATTCTGTTCTAAATATAATATTACATTAAATTTGTGTAATGATAGATGTTCCAAAATAATAAACGAAATCATCTCATCCAGGGGTTCTGAAATTAAAGACTCTAAGACTAAAAAGTAATTCACGGACTCCTAAGTACAGATTTATTTTATAAACAGTTAAAATATTAGGCTGATTATTTAAATGTGTACAGTAATATTTTGGCTATTTATTGGCACCATTTTGGTTCTGAACTTCCACTTGTATCAAATTTATTACCGTTGTCATTTGATTCCTGTAGGCATTATTTATTGCCATTAAAGCTCATTTCCACCACTGTAACAAAAAAACAAAAAAAAAACAACCTGGTGAACCATTGGGTTATTCTTCGTTCTTCAGCGTTCCTGGATCTAGCCTGACAAATATGCCATCACAGAGAAAGATATGGAGGGGGCAAATACTTATTCACAGCGCAGTGTGTGTGTTGTGGAGTGTGAAGGTGATTGTGATATAATAATAAAATAATTCATTGTTTTTGCCAGCACACTGTGTGTAATAAATGTTTATAATATATGAATAATTATCAGTGAGGAAGTGTGTGTTAATCAGCGACTTATACACTCATCACACAGGAATGTGGTTACTGAGTAACTCCGCTGTTTTCCTCTTTACTGAAGCTCACTGATTAAATTACTACTGATTGTATAAAGTGGTGTGTGTGTGTGTGTGTGTGTGTGTTTGTGTGTGTGTGTTTCCTGCACAGGGAGACTCAGTCACAGCTGTCCACAGTGAGGAGGTAAGCTGTATTAATAAAATGTGTGTGTATGTGTGTGTGTATGTGTGTGTGTATGTGTGTGTGTGTGTGTTTGTATGTGTTTGTATGTGTTTGTATGTGTGTGTATGTGTGTGTATGTGTGTGTATGTGTGTGTGTGTGTGTGTGTGTGTGTGTGTGTGTGTGTTTGTACAGCTGCTGAACAGTAAAATGTGCTGTTTGTTCTCAGGCCGCAGGTGTGTTTAGTGGTGGAGCCCCCTGTTGGTCAGGTGGAGTATTTAATTGCGGAGGTGCAGCTGCCCGGTGTGGTGAGTGACTGCAGCTCCTTATACACACACACACACTGAACACACTCACACTGAACACACTCACACTGAACACACTCGTACTGAACACACTCACACTGAACACACACACATACTGAACACACTCACACTGAACACACACACACTGAACACACTCGTACTGAACACACTCGTACTGAACACACACACATACTGAACACACTCACACTGAACACACACACATACTGAACACACTCACACTGAACACACACTCACACTGAACACACACTCACACTGAACACACACTCACACTGAACACACTCATACTGAATGCAACCTGTCTGACTCTTTCTTCTTGTCTCTCTCTCTCCTCCCTGTCTCCCATGTCTGTCTCCTCCTCTCTCTGTCTCTCCTTCTGTCTGTCTTTCCTCCTCTCTGTTTCTGTCTCCTCTCTGTCTCTCCTCTCTTCCTCTCTCTCTCTCCTCCTGTCTCTTTCTATCTCTCCTCCTCTCTGTCTCTCAGTCATCTGTTCGGTCTTTGGTGCTGGATTTAGGAGAGGACAGATTGGTGTTGAACGCTCGTCCCTCTCTCTTCTACCTGGATATTTTCCTCCCCGTCCTCATCGATCAGGAGAACAGCGGAGCCCAGTACAACACTGACACACAGGTAACACACACACACACACACACACACACACACACACACAAATGCACGTGTACAATATTGTGATATTTTCCTAACACTGGTTGTTTGATATTAATCACTGTGTACACATATTTATGGAAATAATGAAAGTGAGTTACTGAAACACTCGCTGGAACTAAAGGAAGTCAGTGAAATTTTTTTTTTTTCAGGTCCTCACAGTGACCATGCCGGTGATCTCGTCCTAAAACAACTGTCATATTTATTTCCAATAAAACCTTTAGATTTTGTATGATGAGAGTGTTGTGAGTTTCTGTTTGCAATTAATTTAATCCTCTTTATATTAGAAACATTTCAGGATGATGAACACAGCCCCTGTCTCACTAATAACACTTAACGAACATACGAACATATCTCATAATCATGCTGTAATTATGAGATACTGATACTGGAATAATGACATACTGATGCTTAAGGCCATCTCCAGTGTGTTCAACCCTAACCCTAGGTCTTTAGCCTCTCCAGATAACCACCTATTGGACTATCATGAAAATACATAAGGAATTAAAATTTAACACTAGACACAGCAGCTTTACAGAAATCCAGATGTAGATTTAGATCCCTAATGAGCAAGCGGGAGTCTACAGGGGTGAGGAAAAACTCCCAGAGACGACATGAGGAACCCATCCTCATCTGGGAGACATTGAATAGTGCGATTATATTATTAATTTGATCATTATTGATCCACAGCTGTATACTATAAAGTCAAGCAGTACTGAGTGTGTTCGGAATGTCTAACTGGAACTCCTGATCCTTCTGCCCTGCTGGAACAATCTGGAACAGGAATGCATTTCCACCTGCGCAGTGCACACGACCCTGTCTCACTGCCCGACTAGTTAATCTTCCACTTTTAACACTCCGGAAATAAACAGTTCGAACACGTCATGATAACAAAGATATTATATGTTCAGATGAGACAGACACTAGAGAAAATCTTATCAAAGCTGCTCTTAAGGAATTTTATCAACTTTCATACACTGCAGCAATAAAAATAAGCCTTTATTTGTCACATATACATTAGAGTACAATAAAATTTTGTTCACATATCCCAGCTGGTCATGAAGTCAGGGTCAGAGCACAGGGTCAACCATGATACAGCACCCCAGAGTAGACAGGGGTAAGGGCCTTCCTCCAGGGCCCACCAGTGGCAGTGCTGGGACTTGAAGCCCCAACCTTCTGATCAATAATACAGAGTCTGCCCTAGTGAGAGAGAGAGAGAGAGAGTGCTCTGTCACAGGGATTAACCCAGGGATAAATTCACAGTGATAAATTCAAATATTTATAATATATTTTTTGTTAATCCATTTATTTCTGTAAAGCCGCTTTGTGACAATGTCCATTGTTAAAAGCGCTATACAAATAAAACTGAATTTGAATTTGAATTAACCCCAGATCCTCCCCTGCAGAGCCCCACTCTACTGATTGAGATATGGTGATGGTTTAAACGTAGTTCCATCTCTGAAAGGAGCTATTTGACAAATTTGCAGCTTTATTTATGCACAAACAATTTTAACTGAAGACTTTATCACATTTCAAATAAATGTTTAATGACAGAGTTGAACATCTGCCTTTAGACTTCCATTCTGGTGAGTTTGGCAGAATCAGCATTTAGAAACTTTGTGGAATTTGATGTTCTTTTGATATTTCAGTTGATTATTAGTGTTTATATTACTGGACATTTTCATATTCTTTATGGAGGAAATTCAGTGTCTGGTTTCTGGAAACAGTTGTTCTTAAACCCCAGCGCTATTTTTGTCTCTTCGTGTCGCTGTCCTCTGTTTTATCCCTGCGTTTGGTGAATGAGGTCAGCGCTGCTGTCTCTCTGTAATCCTCAGTGCTGGTCATCTTTCTGTCCCGGCTGCTGTGTTAATCCACCTGTGGCCGTGTGCCGTAGCTGCTGTTACCCTGCATGTATAAAAAGACCCTCATTGTTCCCCACTACAATCACTGCACCTCCACAGAGTGTGTGCCTCATCCTCAGCAACATCCTCCACAGCTCACTAAGGTAAAAACACACTGTTCACATTTACTGTCTCTCTCTCTCTCTCTCTCTCTCTTTCTCTCAATCCTGCTGTCTAACTCTGTCTCTTTTTCACTCCGTCTCGCTATCACTCTGTCTGAAGACTGAGTGTGACTGAGACTGTTTATTCACTAATATACAAACCAGCTTGTTACACTTAAACACCCACTTCCTGTGTAGTTTCTCATTTTTAGTTGATTTGTCATTAAGATGGTGCTGAATCAAAAATATCATGCTGTTTTTTAATCTAACTAACGTTGTTAAAGAGTAAACTCGGAGCACAGAGCATGTGTGTCACCTGGAGAGGTTTTTTAAGTTGTTAAATGTGTCTTGGAGGTAGAGGAGTTTGTATGTGTTTAACATGGAAAATAAATTAGCATGTGCTGCTGCCAGTCTGTTAGAAACTGATATTCCACAGATACATAAACTGTATGTCCAAAAGTATGTGCACCCCTGACCATCACACCCATATGTCCTTTTTGAAGATCCCATTCCAGATTTATTGCCCCTATGTGTGCTGTTATAATGAGCTCCACTCTTCTGGGAAGCTTTCCACTAGATGTTGGAGCGTGGCTGTGGGGATTTGTGTTCATTCAGCTACAAGAGCATTAGTGAGGTCAGGCGCTGATGTTGGGATGTCGAGGAGGTCTGGGGTGCAGTCGGTGTTCCAGTTCATCCCAAAGGTGTTCATTGAGGTTGAGGTCAGGGCTCTGTGCAGGACACTCGAGTTCTTCCACTCCAACCTTCACACACCATGTCTTCATGGAGCTCGCTTTGTGCACAGGGGCATCGTCATGCTGGAGCAGGTTTGAGCCTCTGAGTTCCAGTGAAGGGAAACTGTAAAGCTACAGCACACAGAGACGTTCTGTACAACTGTGTTTTTGGGGAAGAACCATTTACGGATGTGATGGTCGGGGGTGCACATACTTTTGGCGTGTGTGTGTGTGTGTGTGTGTGTGTGTGTGTGTGCGTGTGAGTGGTAATAATGATTTTGTTATTACTTTACTGTTGTGTATGTAAATACTTTTTCATGGAATTGATACTGTGCTGTGACACAGATCAGCTCTCAACTCGTGCCCTTGACTGAAGCGAACCTTTAGCTTTTTTCCCTCACAGAATCTTCACACATCCACAGATAGAAACATGATCACGTTCAGACGCTCAGTCCATCATATCATCATCTCCAGGTGGCCAGTGTGACCATGAGTCCTGAACACTGGGATTATTGGTATTATTGGTGGACTTTCAGTATATTAAACGCATATCTACAGATTGTAGCCTTCTGTTATCTGCAATAGAAGGCTAATATTATAATAATATGTTTATTATGATTAACAAACGATATATTCTGCAACTCCACTAAATATCTTTTAAGACAAATTTTCTATTTTCTTCGTTTCATGATCAGTACTTGCAGGTCAGACTGGTCTGTTTGCTTTTCTGCATTTAAGCATTTGCTTTGATATAAAATTGAAAACATATTTTTTATTTTTTTTTTAGAAAACATTAGCTTTTGAGAATCAGTTTGTGATTGTTATTCGAATGCAGGAAACAAAGCTTCTGAAACTCAAATATGCAGCTTTCTGAGGATTTGTGTTAAAGATGTTTAAGCACTGCTAGTGCAGTAATGTGACCTAGCCGTGTGTCATCTCTCTGGGTAAATATAACATAAATATAGTATAAATATAACCCTGTACGTCTCTATAACAGCCATGTGGAACTCATTATGGCACTGAAAGAGAGCAGCGCTGGTGACAGGGCCTCGATCACAAACAGCTCTTTACTGAAACCCGGATCACCGTGTTGAAGGCTGGAGAATGTGGATTAAGGGTGATGAAAACTATGTGCTTCATAAATACTGACTGTGACACACCGGCTATAAATCTGTGTCCAGCTGACACAAACTGGCATTGAGAACACAGGATCTTTCAGCACAGTGGAGTCACTTCTGTATGGCAACAGTACAGATATTTAACACACATTTTATTCAACACAGACTTTGTTTAAAGCAGTGCTGAGGGATAAAACTCAAAACCTTCTGCTTACCAGCACAGAACCTTCAAGGATAAATTATTTCAGAGATTATTACAAGTATTTGTTCCCCGATTAGGATAAGAGATTAGACTGATAAATTTAGAACAGGGAGCAGTCCGTCTTCCCCGTGATGAAACAAAGCCGAGTACAGCTGTTTCTGGGAACAAAGGGAGATGAGCATGTCTTTAAAAATAAAACGATTAGGAAACAAATGGAAGAAGAGAAACTGAAGAAAGTGTGAGACACCGAATCTCACTCCCGTTACATGTTCCTCCCGTCTGCACATTCCCACCTGTTCTCACCACATCAATCTGTCCTGAGGCAGCCGGCGTGATGTCAGCGCTGTGACACATCGACACTCGCTCCAGCTGCTGTCACAGAGTATCACATCACCGACCCGTCACATCACATCACTGACCCGAATCGACACATCACTGACCCGAATCGACACATCACTGACCCGAATCGACACATCACTGACTCGTCACATCAACATCACTGACCCGAATCGACACATCACTGACCCGAATCGACACATCACTGACTCGTCACATCAACATCACTGACCCG
>CM040987.1:43980-59710 GCA_022985145.1 Pangasius djambal | reverse complement strand
CTGACCTGTCACATCACTGACCCGTCACATCACATCACTGACCCGAATCGACACATCACTGACCCGTCACATCACTGACCCGTCACATCAACATCACTGACCCGTCACATCAACATCACTGACCCGACACATCACATCACTGACCTGAATTGACACATCACTGACCCGTCACATCACTGACCCGTCACATCACATCACAGACCCGATTCGACACATCACCGACCTGACACATCACATCACTGACCCGAATCAACACATCACTGACCCGTCACATCACTGACCTGTCACATCACTGACCCGTCACATCACATCACTGACCCGTCACATCAACATCAGTGACCCGTCACATCACATCACTGACCCGTCACATCAACATCAGTGACCCGTCACATCACATCACTGACACGACACATCACATCACTGACCTGAATTGACACATCACCGACCCGTCACATCATCTCACTGACCCGTCATATCACTGACCCATCATATCACATCACTGACCCGTCACATCACATCACTGACCCGTCACATCACATCACTGACCCGAATCGACATATCACCGACCCGTCACCAACCGAGTTTTATTTTTAAGCTTAGAATTTAAATTAGTATCCCTGTGAAGTTATCCACTGAATAATGAATGAAACTTGGGAATAAACTGTCTTCAGTAAATGTGGTCTTTGGCTGATCCAAGTAAGACCATCCACCGCAATCACCATTACATCACATAACTGACACGTCACATCACTGACCCAACGTGTGACTGTGTGAATGAATATAACGTGTGGAAGTCTTCAGTTTTAACCCAGTTCTGTTCAATGCATTTATATAATTTGGTTCTTTTTTTTTTTTTTTCTTCACTCCAGAGTCTGAATCATGTCTGATGTAGAAGAAGAATACGAGTAAGTGCTGTATTTCACATCTCATTTTCTTTAAGATCTCACAGCTCAATAACATCTCAAGTTTATTGTCTCTCTGCTCTGTTCCACGCTTCATCCATTCGTCCATCCTTAGAGAGCAGGCGGAGGGTAAGTGTACAGCACATCTGTCTTCCCTGCATTAGAACCAGGACATTTAGGGGGTGATTGATGTGATTGGCTGGTGTAGTTGGTGTGACTGATGTGATTGATGGATGTAGTCGATGTGATTGGTTGGTGTGAACAGTTGTGATTGGTGTGATTGGCTGGTGTGATTGATGTAACTGATGGATGTAGTTGATGTGATTAGTTGGTGTGAGTGGTTGTGATTGATGTGATTGGCTGTGATTGATGTGATTGATGGATGTGATTGATGTGTTTGGTTGGTGTGAATGGCTGTGATTGATGGATGTGATTGATGTGTTTGTTTGGTGTGATTGATGTTTACATTTTCATTTATGAAATTTGGCAGACCCCCTTATCCAGAGCGACTTACAGAAGTGCTTAGAAGTCTCCATCAAAAAATACATTATTGTACTGCTGCAGTAGGTCAGGGACAAAAAGTACTATAAGTCTAAAAACCCTGTTGGGGAGATTATTATGGTATGAAAAAACATAAGACAGATTTAAAAAAAAAAAATAATAAAGTGCTAATTTAAGTACTCCATGAAAAGGTAGGTCTTTAGTCATTGTTTGGAATCAGCCAGTAACTCAGCATGTACCCTGAGAGATGGAGGGACCAGTCGAGCAGTGCTAGAGGACCGGAGGGAGAGTGGTGCTGTGCGAGGTGTGATAAGAGCTTTGAGATAAGTGGGTGCTGGTCCGTTTTTGGCTTTGTAGGCGAGCATCAGTGTTTTAGATCTGATTCAGCAGCTACAGGAAGCCAGTGGAGGGAGCGCAGCAATGGGGTGGTGCTGGAGAACTTAGGAAGGTTGTTTTGATTGGTGTGATGTGATTGATGGATGTGGCTGGTGTGATTGGTTGGTTGGTTTATATGATTGGTTGATTGGTGTGATTGATGTGATTGGTTGGTTGGTGTGATTGATGTAATTGGTTGGTTGGTGTGATTGATGTAATTGGTTATTTGTTTGGTTGCTTGATTAGTTGCTTGATTGGTTGGTTGATGTGATTGGTTGGTTGGAGTTTGTGATTGATGTAATTACTTGATTTCATTAGTTGGTTGATGCACAGAGGAAGACCAGTACACTAGAACACATAACTAGCAACCAGATCATTATTGAAGTAGTAGTATGTTTTCACACAATGAAAACATTTTGCACTGCCTTGATTTTGCTTCATATTTTTCATTTTAATTTTAAACATCATTGTGTCTTGATTTTTCTCTATTAGAGGCAGAAGAGGAACAAGAGGAGCAAGAAGAAGAAGAAGCCATCAGACAGGAGGATGAAGGTGAGAAAATCTATTCCCTCTGTGTACACAAATATTCTCTCTGATCCAGATAATGGAGTTCATTATACATTGACCTCAATGTTACGCTTATAAACTGGATTATTGATCGCATTGTTTAACGTGGTGCACACTCTCAATGCATTGTGGGAACATACACACACACACACACACACACACACTCTTCCTCCTCCATCACTGAGACTGCACCATATACACTCTGTCATAAAATCTTATTAGAACCCGTTCTGTCCGGTTCCGTGCGGTTCTCTGTACTGATTTAGCCCCATGTTAGCATAAAGAACGTGCCAGACATGTTGCTGTTTCTTCTCCTCTCTCTGAATGGATCTGTGTTGTTGGTGTTACAGAGCAGCAGGAATACACGGATTATCAAGGTACTGAACTGTGTGTTAGAAAAGTTTTACATTAAAGTTCCTTTAAGTGACATTATTTAACTCATTAATTAACATAAAACTCTGGCATTAACACACCATCAGGAGCATTAAAAACATTAACTAACACTTGTATTAATTTATGGTTTGTAATAATAAACCAAAAACCCAACGCCTGCACTATTCAATGTTCATTTAACAGTGAGTCAAATTAATTTCTGTTAATGAACATAATGCTTTAATAAGTGTGTTAATAAGCGGCAAACTTCAGAGATGAGTCTGAATAAAGTTTTAATATTTACACCTGCAATATGCTGTACTTTAGTTTATGCTAATGTGGATTATTAATAATCAGTTGAATAAACAGTCACTGCAGATGAATTTCATTAACAATTAAACAGACCATGATTAATTTTTCTATATGAACTACAAAATTCAATCTGAATTTTTCTGTTAACTGAACAAAATCCTGATATCCAAAATGTCCATCTTCAGAAATGGACGATTTCCTCCAGCACACTTTAGTTACACTTTGTCACAGATTAATGATAGGAAAAATTAGTTTTTTTTTTTTTTTTTGTTTTTTTTTTTTAAAAGCAAAGTGATGTCAGTGTTTATCTGTCAGTTATCTGATCATCTGTCCAGTTTCTTTTTCTCTCCATCTTTTTGTGTGTCCATCCGTTTCCATCGTTTGTGTCTCATTCATCAGAAGAAAACCAGGAAGAAGGTGAGAGTGTAAGGAGTTTGACTCAGGTTCCTCTGTCTCTCTTCTCTGACCTTTACATGCCCTTTCACCCTTCACCCTTCACCCCACACATCCATCTGATAGCAAAACCTGTTTTATTTTTATTTTAGTGTGTTTGGAAGAACTGTGTCTGAACATCTGACACACATTTAAAAACTAAACATCGCAACTACTTACTCACAGAAATGTATTTATTTATCGAGTTGTTTCGTAAATGACCTCACTATTTTGGGAATAAATTGTTTTATTTCTAAAGAATATTAGCATATATTGTTTTTTTGAAGTCACCTATAACTATATAACGTACTTTTTCTTAATGGGGAAAAAAAAACACTAATGAAGATTTTTTTTCTTTTATGATCTCTCTATAAAATCAGAATCAGTGTTGAACATGTGACTAGAATGTTATTACATCATAAAATATAAGAGCCAATGATGTTTCCGTGTGCAACACTGGTTTACAGGGAGGGGGCGGGGCCAGTGTTTCTCATTTAAATATTAATATAATCTGGATTACTCTCTGTTGTTTAGCCTTTTAATAATTGAGTTCAGAAAAATTGTAGGGTCTCAGTCTGAGTTTTGGGCGACTTTAAGGTCACATTGATGATTATTTTGTGTAAATTATGTCATTACTCTACACATCTCAGAATGTTTTCTTTCTTTCTTTTCTTCTCCAATTTGTCTCTGTTTCGCAGAGGAGGAACGGCCACGCCCCAAGTACGTTTTATTTAATAAAATTCCAACCTTTAAACATTACTTTTGCACATTTCCACCAAAGCTGACTGTGAAAGCATTTCCTGCCCTCCTTGTGTTTCCAGGCCGATGGCTCCTCAACTCGCTCCTCCGAAGATCCCTGAAGGAGAGAGAGTCGACTTCGACGTGAGTGTGATTCTGTCAGGAAATTTACACTTCAATGAAGTTCCTGCTCAGTGAAAATGCTTTTTTCCTCTAAACAACCGCAAACACACACAACTTGTCAGAAGAAGCATAGAGCTTTACTTATTCACAATTTACTTATGTCAGAAATTTTATGCTAAACGCTCAGTGATGCTTCATGAGCAAAAAAACTTAACATCCACCAAAAATGAATAAAGTTTGATTGCAACATCAGTGTCTATGATGTGGTGAAGACAAATCAGTGAGGTGATGAAATGTATTGAAGAGCAAAGAACTGATGTCAGCAGTGATGCTCTCCTTTTTTCATTATGACTCCAGGAAAGTGGAATTTATTCTCGTCGTCATGGTTACATGGTATCATGCGATCTAGTCTGTTTTTGATCTACTTTAGCTGTGTCTCAATACCTAGCAGCCAATCAGAATCCAGGTGACTGTAATATAATAATTCATAGTGAAGGTTGGAATTCTCTCTCTCTCTCTCTCTCTCTCTCTCTCAGGACATTCACAGGAAGAGGATGGAGAAAGACCTGCTGGAGTTACAGACTCTGATTGAGGCTCACTTTGAGCAGAGGAAGAAGGAGGAGGAGGAGCTGATTGGACTGAAGGATCGAATTGTTCGTCTCATCACCAAACACACAGAAACTTTAACCTCATGTGGACTAAACATTTAGCTTCCTCTTCATCCTGATTTTTTTTTTAATTTAATCTCATACAATCCAAACCTCTCACCTTTTTCCATTAACCCACGCTTTATTCCTCACTCATCTTCTCGCTCTGTGTGTTCCTCCTCATCTGTAGGAGAGACGGCGCTCTGAGAGAGCCGAGCAGCAGCGTGTCCGAGCCGAGAAAGAGCGAGACCGACAAACACGCATCGCTGTGAGATCGCAACTCAACACATTAACCCAATGACAATATTCTCATGCACCACACATACAGTGTACCTCACCATCATCATCATCATCATCATCATCTCTGAGTGTAATATTAAAGTGTCTCACAGGAGGAACGTCAGAGGAAGGAGGATGAGGAGGCGAAGAAGAGAGCAGATGATGAGGCTAAGAAGAAGAAAGTTTTGTCCAACATGGGAGCAAATTTTGGTGGCTTCCTCGCTAAGGTAAAAAGTGTGTGTGTGTGTGTGTGTTGTTTTGTAGGAGTCAAGTTGGGAGAAACGACTGATCATTCGTGTGTGTGTGTGTGTGTGTGCAGGCAGAGCAGAGACGAGGGAAGCGTTTGACTGGGAGGGAAATAAAGCGGAAAACTTTATCAGAAAGACGAACAGCTCTTGGCATTGAAAATTTGAGAGAGGACGGACTGCGGTAAACTAAACACACACACACACACACACACACACACACACACACACACATTTACACTCCATCACACACAACTCGATGGATGAAGGATCCATCAGTCAGTGATTCAGTGACACACAGTTTAGAACTTTTTCATAATGAAATGGTATTTAACACACAGAGGGAGAGAAACATAAATAATAATATTTAATAAATAATTGTAATTATAACAAGTATAATTTACAAAAAAAGCATCAATAAAAGCACTTTTCTGTGATGGCCCATGAACACTAGAACTTGAGATTAACTCTGATAAACCTTTCTGTTGTAAACGTTTCTGAGGGTCAGTGCTTTTCAGATTGGCTCCGTTTCCTTGTTAAATCATTTTTTGGTCACAGATGAGCTTTAACGCTGTTGTTAATGAAAACTCAGGTATTTTGATCTTCTCCTCGATAGACGCAAGTGAAATCTCGTATAGCTGACTGTGAATATGTTAAGTGTTTTTCTGCTAAATCTCTTTAATCTGCAGCTCTGCAGCTCTTTAATCCTGTGTGGGATGTGTTTGTGGTGAAACAGGCAGCGAGCTCAGGAGATGTGGGAGTGGATTTATCAGCTGGAGTCTGAGAAGTTTGACTTCATGGATCAGATGAAGAGGCAGAAATACGAGGTCAGCTGTGTGTGCGCGCGTGTGTGTGTTCCTTGTATGAGAGACAGATGGATAAAGAAACAGCAAACTACTGAATTGTTCAAGACTTTTTACACTCAGACCCTGCAAACCTTCTTCTCATTAAAATCTTTGACATTAATATTGTTTTCCTCATAAACACATTATTATGTTCTGTGGATGTTAATCTCCACTTTCTTCTGTTCCCAGATTGTGGTTCTGCTAAACAGGATTTCACACGCCCAAAAGTTGTAAGTCACATGAAGTTCCTCATATCATAGAGTATGAGTCAGACCACACAGTCCATCTGAGGTTTTGTAATCTCTTCCCTTTTCGTCTTTTATGTGCACTGTTGCATAACATTCATCGATCTTCCTGTTTTTTTTTTTTAACCACAGCAAAAAGGTCCATGGAAAGGGAAAAGTCGGAGGTCGCTGGAAATAAACTGTTTTGTTCTTACAAAGCAGAAGTTAGAAAATGGATGAAGAGAAAACAGAAATGAAATTAGACAAGAAATGGAATAAAAAAAACCTCTTCCTCTTCACTCATTCACAGAATCTGCACACTCGTCTTTAGAATAAAAATATTCTCTAATCTATATGTGTATTCTCTGGTTTTTTTTACTGTGTGATTATAACATGCTAGACACCACTCATAAAACACACACACACACACACACACACTGTGTATGACTGTGTTTTGAACTGGTATCAGTTTTCACTCATGAATCAATCTACACTCGGTTCATCATCATGCGTCACTCGGAGCTGTTTGTCGAAACATGTTTCATTTTTGAGATGTTTAAACTCCTGATCCCACAAATTCCCCTGAGACAGAACTTCTAACTGCTGCGCAATCTGTCCTGACTTGCATAAGTCTTAGAACCTGGAGGCAGATCCTTTAATCTCTTAAAACATTGTCAATTGTCTGACGTATCAGTGGAAATGGTGTGTAGGAATTCGTTAGCAGGAGAACAGGTTTCTACATTTTTAATATTTGCCGTCATTTTGCATTTTAAAAACTAATCTCATGATTCTTCGGTTTGTTTAAGCACTAACGACATCTACTGGTGACCTTGTGGAAACAGAAGCAGTAAAGATCAGCAGCAACAGACTTCTTTCTGATACGTGTGTTTAAAATCTGATGACTGACCAAATTAGACTGATCAAAGACCAATCAAAGACAGTTCAGAGAATGATCAGATTTATCACTGGCTGATCACAGACTAAACTCTAAATAAATCCTGACTTTGTCCGCTATCTCCAGACAAAGGAATTCTCATCCAGGTCCTAAGCTGTTGGATGTGTGATGCAGAGTATTAAGATCGGCTGAGGGAAAGTGGAGAGAATCACAACTTGATGCTGATTCCTTCTCATACCACTCTCAGCTCTACAAGCTGGAAGGCTCTGCATCCAATCCACGAAAATTCCATAACATTTTTTCTTAACTTCTCGACCCGCTGCCTCTTCCTTCACCCACCGCCCTGACTGCTCTTCCCTCCTAACCCTATTCCTAAGCTTCATGATCACTCTTCCCTTCTTTCTTTCACATTTTTCTCCTCATTCAACAGAAGAGATCCTGCAGATGATCTTATCCTGCAATCTCACCACCTGCTTGCTAGATCCCATCCTCTCCACAATGCTCCAATCTCACATGACCTTCAACTCATTAATGACTCCATAACATCTGGTCATGTACCAGCTTCCTTCAGGACAGTGAGGATTTTTCCGATCCTGAAGAAACTCACTGTAGACATCAGTGACTACCAGCCAGTATCACTGCTCTCTTTCTTTCTAAAATCGTTAAACCTGCTGTCTACGATCAACTGAATCTCAACCTCCCCCAGAACAACCTCCAAGATCCTGACCAATCTGGCCTCAAAGCAGCTCAGTCCACAGAAAAGAAGATTGAGAAGATGCCACTTGATGCCACTGGATCGGCCAAACTGTCATCAGTCATCATCCACGTCGACCTTTTAGCAGCCTTCAACACGGTTAACGGTGTTTCGATTTATATTTACTGTGTTATTTCCTGTTATTCGTAGTTTATTAAAGCTGAAGTTTGGGTGTTTTAATGTAAATAATGATAATGAAAGCATCTCAGTGTAAAACTGAATAACAACAAAATTAACAGAAAATTAACAGAAAAAAACACAAACATATGGCAGTTATATACAACACTGACACACACACAGATGTGCTCTAATTGTGGAAGGGGGGTTTCACTGTACAGGGGAATGAAACCTTACAACAAAAAAACATTTAATGACTAGACACAGGTATGAAGTGCATAAATTACTTCAGAGGTGTGTGTGTGTGTGTGTGTAAAATTAGCGGATTGGTGCCTTCAGTGCAGCGTCCACTTCCTCCTCGGGCAGCAGTGTGTGCCACTGGGCGATGGGGCGTCTCGGGTTGGCGAGCATGTCTGACCACTGCCTCAGTCCGACTCCACTGGCCCCGTATCCAATCCAGCACTTTCCGATGGCATCGTTACTGCCCAGTTTATCGTAATCATACACCGTGATCAGAACCTGCACCTTCTGCAGAGACACAAAACACACATGGTGCTGTGCATAAGTTTTCATCCCACTGGACTTCTCCACGTTGTATAGTATTACAACCTGCAACTGAAATGGACTTAACTGGGATATTGTGTCATGAATCTACACTTTAAAAGATGATTATGGCCTTATGTAGATTTTACATATTGATCTGGAGATAGAGGAAATGACCTCACTGAGATATAATCCAGTTTGCAGAGTTGGTTACAAATGAAAGACATTAAAAGTTGTGTGAAAGCCCATCAGGAGTCACATAATTAGTAGAATGGAATCAACCTGTGTGTAATTAAAGTGTCACGTGAGCTCAGTATAAAAACCCAGAGTTTGTTAGAGAATCTAAACACAAAGCATCATGAAGACTAAAGTGTGATCAAAACAATTCTGGGACAAAGTTCTGGAAAAGTATCAATCAGGGTTTGGGTATAAAATTTGTTCCCCCAAACTTAGACATCCCACAGAGTAACATTAAATCCATTATTTAAAAAAATGTAAAGAATGTGACAGAACCGTGACTCTGCCTAGAAGAGACCAGAGTAAAGAGGGGATTAGTCAAAGCACTGTAGTATGTGTATTAAGAATAAATTTCAGATCCTATTTACATTTATAAACTGTATTACCTGCCGTTTTTGAAAAAGCAAATTTAAACCAATCACAGAAATGTTCTGGCGTGTCGATTTGATCCCTGTGTTGAAGCAAGGCCTTTAGATGCTAAAGTTATCTTTCGCTATTTTCAAATCATCCAGAGTAAACAAAATGTCTGATTTAAACATGACAGTCATGTGTTGAGAAAACACAGACCGCACAGAGGAGAGCGTTTCGCTCCACGGGGGTGTTTTTTGTAAGCGCCGTCTCATTTGTTGGTCAATATCACTTACTTAACATAGACGTTAATATTGTTTCTATTTCTCCATTATCATCATCATCATCATCATCATCATCACCATCAGGCAGTGACCAGTCACTTGTGAGTGTTCATCTGTGAGTTCACCTGAATCTGAGCAAAGGGAATCTCGAAGCTGAAGCTCTCATTAAAGTATGGGTTCAGTGTGTTCTGTTTAACCGTGGTCTTCTTCTTCTTCAGACGTTTACCGTTGTGTTGAAGAACCACCTTCACAAACGGGTCTGAGAAGGAAATAAAACTCATCACATACATTGTATTTATAACTAGCTGATGGACTGAATCAGATACCAAAAAATAGGCTAATTAGTTACTTTCTAAGCCTGACCTGATAAACCACCAACATCCATCTTCTTCAGGTTCTTGGCCTCCATCACACACACGGTGAGTTTCCCAGATGTTGGCACGTACCGCAGAGAAATACAGATATCACCCAGTTTCTCTTGCTGAGGAACACACACATACACACAGTTATAACTGTAACCCTCTTGTTTGTTACAGCTGATTTATCCTGATTACACCATTTTTCTTTTTATTTTCACTTTTAGTGTTTTTTTCTAAGGTTCACTCCAGAGCTTGCCTCTTTAAACACTATTTGACCAAATAACAGTTTATTATTTTATCTCCTGACTTTAAACACAGCAACAGCACAACACAAACCTTGACTTTAGGAGATAAAATAATTTGGAATTATAAAACATGAAGTTGCGGCTCCGTAGACTGACAACATGAAGCCTGAGGCTGAATGGAAATAAATCTGTCTTTTAAAATTAAAGTCAAAACTTTTGTCAGATCACATAATTTTATTTTCACTAACAGCCTCTAACCCATAGTTAATGTTATCTGCCTCAGCAACACTTTAACTTTACTCACATTATCTGCTTCGCTAACAAACACTGGCAGTTAAAACGAGAACGTAATTAAATCATTAGAGATATTCTTTTTTTTAAAAAGGTTTCACTTGCAAAAACCATCTTTATTCCTTTGTGTTCAGTCTTCACTTTTTGTGCTCATTCACTCACATGTTTCCAGTTTGAGGATTTAATCTGAGGTTTTAGGATAATTACGCACTGTCTGTCTGCAGTGAGATTCAAATCTGTGTATATATTTTATACCTCTTCTTTCTCTCCTCCCACCAGGTCTTTCCATTCGTGGATCGGTTGTCCCAGATCCACACTGTTCATGGGAACTTTAATCTCTCCAATCACGTCGTGTTTCCCAAAACGATCAAAATCAAACACCTGTAGCACTAACGTCTGTCCGGCCAAATCATTAAAGGGGGTCTGAGGATGACAGAAAAATTAATAAAAATGTTTATTAATAAAATCATTAAAACACATTAACATGTACAAAACCTAAACAACCATTAAAGTGTGTTTTATAATTACTGTGGAGTAAAAGTTACAGGAGGAGAAAACGAACAGTCTGAAAGATCTGATGCTGAGACAAACCTTAAAAATAAAGGTTTCATTAAAAACAGGACAGAGGTTCTTCCTCTGAACTTTGGTCTCAAACTTCTTTTTCTTGTCAGGAAGCATGTAGACTTTAACGTAGGGGTCCGAGGTGCCGCCGATGTCCATCGCAGGAAGGTCTTGAGCCTGAAGGACTCCAACTATGAGCTGAACAAGAAGACATTAAAGGCAAATGTTGAACACTGCAGAAAAAAAAAATCAAATGGCTGTGAAATCTTTTTTTAAAATCATTTTTACACAGTTAATTTGACTCAGTAACAGAAGCATGAAGAATAAACAGAACACTGACTCTCATACAGGAATGTAGGAAAATGTAACATTTATTGTTAAGACTGTGGATTAGGAAACTACAACCGTCTTGATAAAACAATTCAGTCCAAAATGAAGATCAGAGACGCCATTATTTCAGTTTACATGGCAATAAATCAGGATATAAAGTCGCTCTATTTGTGAACTACAGCAGAAACTTAGCACTTTACATGAAGGTTCACTAAACTAACATTATTTACTGCAATAGCCATGTGACTTTAACATTAACCATTAATTCATCATTAACCATGAACTTCAGTATTAATATTAATATTAACACATGTATTAATAGAGGTTTGTGTAAATGTTTACTATATCTGCATTAATGAATATATTTAACCTACAGCACTTCTGAGTTCTGGATTGTGATTGGTCAGAAGGTGCTGATTAATTTTCTATAACAGCATTATCTATAATTTATGCATTTGTTCTAATATGGTATCTTTTCTATAGTAACGGTTTATTCACAGGGACTTTTTCACAGGGATTTATGGAAGGAGTCTCCAGTGTCAGTACTTTAAAAGCTGTAACTTTTGTGGTTTTTGGTCTTATTCAGTTATCACACACATCGTCTCACACACACCTGATTCTCAGTGAAGTTGTAATCCAGTGTGTATTCCAGTTTTCCAAAGAATTCGTGCTCTTTTTCCTCTTCCTGTTTTACCTCTTCCTGAAAGGATTACATTGAGAATTTTTCATTAATCAAACAGAATGACTTTTAGGTCTGTGTGAAATTGCACACTGTTTGTAAACATCCACACTTTAAATTTGTCCTAAAATGTTCAGTTTGATTTCTTGCCTTTTCCTCCTCTCCCTCTTTCTCCTTTTTCATCACCCGCCGCACGCCCTTTCTCTCTCTCACTTTCTTAGCTTTTTTCTTTCCTCCTAAACACTTTTTATACATACAGAAAGTGAGGCAAGCGACGAGGGCGAGAACCAACACCACGATGGCACCGATTGCCCACATGGGCACTGACAGAGAGAGAGAGAGAGAGAGAGAGAGAGAGAGTGAGTGTTAATAAACAGAGAGAGAGAAAGTTAATAAACAGAGAGAAGGGAAATGAAATGAAAAGTGAAAATTAAGAAATAGACACTTACTTTTAATCCTGTGGTCTGTGAGAGGTTGTAATAAAGACATTAAATAGACAAAAGAAATTTATTTCACATGCATGTATAACTTTAAAAAATTGATTGATCATTCAAAGGATTGATCAGATGAAGTGATACAATGAGTCATGTGATATTTTTGTGATTAGTGAATGGTCAGAGAGTTTGATTTCAGCTTTTAATGTCACTCACTGGGAAGGTGTCCGAGTTCATTGAAGAACTTTTTCTTCATGTCACTGAAGTTGTGGGAGTGGTGAGAGGGAGGGGGCGGGCCTGGGGCGGGCTCAGACTCAGGTTCCGCCTCCCTCCGTACACGATGCTGCAGGCTGACCAATCGCATGGCTGATCAGCTAGGGAGTAAAAACAGAACTTTGTAACAACTTGCACACGGGACAGTTCCCCTCCCCACCACTAGAGGTCTCTCTCACTTCATTACTACAGATATCAGATATCAGAGCTGTGAGTTCGGGTCAGTAATCGATATTGATCCGATTCTCACCTCCTCACAGCAACTGAGTGAAATTCTGTGCTGATAAATAAATATTTATCAACTCTGCAGTCAGCATTCAGATCATCACACGTATTCAGGAAAACATCCAACCAAATCCAATCACAAGTCCAAGTGTCCAAATCCGATCACACGTGTCCAAGTGTCCAAATCTGATCACATGTGTCCAAGTGTCCAAATCCGATCACACGTGTCCAAGTGTCCAAATCCAATCACAAGTCCAAGTGTCCAAATCTGATCACACATGTCCAAGTGTCCAAATCTGATCAAACACATCCAAGTGTCCAAATCTGTTCACACACATCCAAGTGTCCAAATCTGTTCACACACATCCAAGTGTCCAAATCTGATCACACACATCCAAGTGTCCAAATCTGATCACACACATCCAAGTGTCCAAATCCGATTACATGTCCAAGTGTCCAAATCCGTTCACACACGTCCAAATGTCCAAATCAGATCCTATACAAGTCCAGTGTTCCTGAACTACATGGTTCCTGAACTTCACCGGTTCTCTGTCAGTTCCTGATTAATCAGTATCATGTTTGAGATGTTGTTCTTCATGTGCTGGACATTTAGGTTTTTAAATTCCTCCTTTTTGTCTTCCTCTGACTCCTTTTTTTTTTTTAAATTAAGTTTGCATTCAGAATTCTTGTTCATGAAGCAGAAGACACAGAAGATTAATTGCTCAGTTTCTGATTTTTTTTAAACCTTCAGTCCTGTTTTTCATTTCCTTCACTTTCCTCTGTGTTTACTTTGTGGTTCTCTGTGTTCAAATCTCTGTCATTAAACCCGTAACAGACTAATCTCCTTCCCTTCATCCTCTACACACACACACACACGCACACACACACACGCACACACACACACACAGACCTGCATGCTGAGCTTCCTCTGAATCTCAAGACTTGCTCAATGAGATTAATCGCTGGAGATTATCCAAAAGTCCCAGGGTTTAAAGTGTTTTAGAGACAGTTTGGACCATCAGTTGACCCCCAAACACACACACACACACACACACACACACACACACACACACACACACACACACACATTTCTGTCCAACACACAGATGAAACATTGAAATTGAGGATTAACTAAAGGACATAATCTCCAGTCTCCAATCTGTCGTCCTGTGATTTAAATCCAAACTGTTATCACGCAGCAGCGACAGACCACATTAATGATAAATACGTAAAATACTAAAAACTAATGACTCAGTAAATACAGAAATATCTTATACAGTGTTTACATCCCACTGCACTACCGCACCTCACACCGTATTCTTCTCATAAATCTATTCTTATTTTGTTTTATTTATAATGTTAAATTACTTTTAGTATAATTTCTAACTCTCTGTGCTGCTGTAATCTGTGAGTTTCCCTCTGGGATGAATATCTATCTATCTATCTATCTATCTATCTATCTATCTATCTATCTATCTTTCTCTCTGCCTGGCTGTCTATCTAAATTAATAAAATTCTTGTTTTATACTAATGAGTAACAGAAATAAATAAATAAATAAGAAGTAGTATCTACGTGTCTCGTCAACACCAGAATCAGCATCTAAATCCTATAACACCACACTGCCTACAAACATGGCCGCCACGGACTCCAGCTCCCATCAGCAGGTTACTGACCACCTGACGTGAGTTACAGTGACGTAAACACTCAGTGTTTGTGCACCAGTCGTTACTGAGACGTACAGTTTGTCCTCATGATCTTTCTGCTTTGCCCAGTTTATTCCGCTTGCACGCGGCCTGACCTGAGCCTGTCTGCTGCCTGACGTTACATAATCTCGCATTATATATTCTCAATATTTTGCATTTTTATTCTATTCACTTTATTATTCTTGTATTTGTTATTGTCACACTCTGAGCTCCTAAATGCCTGCAGGTCCAACTACAATTCCCATAATCCCCAGCCTGCGTGATCACATGACCGTGTCTGTCTCTGATCATTAATCAATCACAGAATCAGAAGTGAGGATGAGTGAGAGGACTAATCCCCATGAATGAATTCACATTCCGCTGATCATGCGGAGAAAAATAAACTCTGAATTATAATAAAGTAATAAATAAAAATAACATCATAAAGATTAGTAAAGTCTCAGTAACGAGTTCATACACAAACACTTAACGTTTATTAACTTACATTAATATCAAACACCGATTTATACTTTATTAATAATCACACAGAAAACTCACCCAGTGATGAAGAGGATGAGGATGAAGAGGATGAAGAGGATGTTGTCCTGTCACTCGTCCTCTCTGTAACAGATTTTCACTCTGTGCTTCACTGAACAGCAGATTTATGCACACGGCCCTCGATCCCTAATCCTGATTACTGTTCACCTCATCATCTGTCTCTCTCTCCTCCCTCTCCCTCTATCTGTCTATCTCTCCTCCCTCTCCCTCTATCTCTCTCTCTCCTCCCTCTCCCTCTATCTGTCTATCTCTCCTCCCTCTCCCTCTATCTGTCTCTCTCTCCTCCCTCTCCCTCTATCTGTCTATCTCTCCTCCCTCTCCCTCTATCTCTCTCTCTCCTCCCTCTCCCTCT
>CM040987.1:1137-20270 GCA_022985145.1 Pangasius djambal | reverse complement strand
GTTTACATTATTATTTCTCCACAGGCCTACTACTTTACTCGGGATGACGTCGCGCTCGAGGGTTTCGCGCATTTCTTCAGAGAGAACAGTCACGAGGAGCGCGAGCACGCGGAGAAGTTCATGTCCTTCCAGAACAAGAGAGGCGGCCGCATTTTCCTGCAGGACATCAAGGTAAAATCTCACCTGCATCATTTATACACGAGCACGCGCACACACACACCCCGTGCACGCACAGAGCAGGAAGAGAATTCCAGATCAGGTTTTATGAGATAAAATTTTCATTGGAGCTGAGATGGGTATTTTATGGTAGAGCATACTTTATACTTTAAATTATTATAACAACACATTAAATTGTGCAGATCATCCCCCTGCAATTAAACTGTGGCTACAGCAGGTGGCGGTGTGAGTGATGGCGCTCTGCTGTGGCTGGAAAAAAAAGAAGCTCCAGTAAACAAAAATGCAGGGCGTGGATGACTTTCAAAAGCATCAGTATCTGCTTTGGTATTTACTTGGTGTCAGATCGAAAGGAAAATTAGTGGTATCGCCCATCCCTAATTTATACAAGAACATTCTTCAGTACGCTTTGTGAAATGTTAGATTCATGTGTTATGGAATCGGCCACGCCTTTCATGAATGCCAGTTAGAGTGAAGACAAACGTAATGAAAATTGTTTACTGTAGTGAAGCTAAACATTCCACCTTGTATTTATATAATTATACATAATTGTGTGTCTTCAGCTCATGTCCACCAGAATTACTCACTACCCTGTGTCACTTTCTTTGTACACTAAAGTTTACACACATTTTATGCACATATGTCTATAATTACTGGCCTACACATTTCTGTAAGATTATATATTGTGGGAAAACACTTGCACTTAAACCATAACCACATGATTCTAACATTTTCTCTATGTGATTCAGTGTTTAATAACCACGATGCATGTGGTGCAGAGCGTCTAATAATGTCGTGCCACTAACCACCACATAGTGGTGCTGAGTCCTCAAAGTACCTAAATTTATTTTTAATGAATATAAGTGTTTGATTGCAAATGCAGATGAGAACCAGATCTCGCACACACGTGCGTGCAACAGAGGAATGCAAAGGGTGTTGCTTTCTGAACTGATGCCTCACTGTAGCTTTATATAAATGTTTCTAAAAAGTAATTTTTAAATAACCCAAAAGAGGCAGTTGTTAGCTTTAATAATATTTTTGAGAATAAGTAGGTGATTAATAATTCCATACTGCCATTTAATAAAATGTGAGGATGTTTTGGATTTCCGCTGTTTCTACAAAACTGTGTTGGTCCTCAAATGAACATGGCTTAAAAATCAATTGCTGCTTCTTGCTGTACAGATTGGTGTTTAAACTTACCTGAGATCAGATCATGAATCAGACTGGATGAGGCACTGTGTGTAATGTGTGCTGTAATCAGATGTGTGTTTGTGTGCTCTTTAAGAAACCGGAGCGTGATGAGTGGGGCAGTGGCCTGGAGGCCATGCAGTGCGCTCTGCAGCTGGAGAAGACGGTGAACCAGGCTCTGCTGGACCTGCACAAACTCGCCACTGATAAAGGAGATCCTCATGTGAGTGTGTGTTTATCAGTGTTCTGCTCACACACCCGTCTGTGAGTTAACGTTTATGTTGAAAGAGAAAATGTTTATTAAACTGATCATGATTCCTGTTAGCTGTTTAGACCGTAATAATTTCTTACACACATTTTGTTCTTCACTGTCTATCAGCTGTGTGACTTCCTGGAGTCTCACTACCTGAACGAGCAGGTGGAGGCCATAAAGAAGCTGGGTGACCACATCACCAACCTCACCAAGATGGACGCCACCAACAACCGCATGGCCGAGTACCTGTTTGATAAACACACCCTGGGGGGAAAGAGTTAAACTGCCTCCACACTAATCAGCAGAACCTCCATGATTAAAGCTAATGAGAGTTAGTGTGTGTGTGTGTGTGTGTGTGTGTGTGTGTGTGTGTGGAGTAGAAACTGAAGGTGTTTCATGTCTGTCCTGTCTGTAATCTCTCATTATCCTCATGTGGAAGATTAAACACTAAACATTAAATGAATAAATATTTAGAGCTGGACATGGTGAGTTGTGTGGGAATTTAATTTAATTCTTTTTTTTAATTTTATTTTTTTATCTCCAGATTGCATTATTGTACAAATAATGCATTAGTAATCATACTAATGCAACTTACAAATCTGCTTTTTCACTCAAGTCTCCATCACTGAACAGTTAATAACTTCAGTTCGATACAGTAGAGAATTTATTTATAATCGCACTATCCCATGTCACCCAGATGAGGATGGGTTCCCTTTTGAGTCTGGTTCCTCTCGAGGTTTCTTCTTCATTTCGTCTCAGGGAGTTTTTCCTCACCACCGTCACCTCTGGCTCACTCATTAGGCTTAAATTTATAAATGTAAAATTTAATAGATAAATAAAATTGAAATTGAATCAGACCTGAGGAGGCGCTCATGCAAATCCCTTCTGAAGTTAAATTTAAAATAGTAAAACATTAAGGATAAACTGCTAAAGTAAAATATAAAAATATATATTTCATTGTTTATTAACTGAATTTGTGGATGAATTGTATAATTTGAATAATCTGATTGGTCAGCCAAGGCTTCCATAGCAGAGACCACGCCCACTCAGAGAGAGAGAGAGAGAGAGAAAAGGCAAACATCAAGCATGAAAGAACATCAGACTTTTTCAAGTAATATTTCAAAGAAAACTAAAATTAATGATACAAATAAGAAGGTTATCGAAGAGAAGGATGGAAAAACAACGGGAAACCGAACGGCAGAGACTCAAGCGCGTGTCATCCAGGTAGAGTTTATTTAGTGAACACCTGTATTAGCATCTTGGCTAATGCTAATGGGATTGTTAGTAACAGTGCTACAGGCTCAAAAATTATACCAAAGTGTAAAAATCTTAATTAAAAGAGTAAATATCCAGCAAAAATGTACTCAAGTGAAAGTCAAAAAGTTGCTAGTTTTAAATGGGCTTAAGTATTAAAACGAAAACGTAAATGTTAATAAAACTAAGTCATGTGAAAAGTGCATTTTATTACTTGTCTAAAACTGTTAAATGATTTTAGTTTTAAAGCAACTACATCATTTTGCCTGAAGACATTCATTGTGCACGTTTACTGCTCATATACATGACTAATGTAGTAGTTCATTAATGATTTAATCAGAAGTAAAATATCCTGTAAATAACCAATATTTCTATTAGCTAGAATTTGACTTGCTGGCTAGATAACTGTTAGCTACTGGAATCAGTGCTAGTATAATCAATCAGTGCTAGTATAATCTGGCATTAGCAAGGAAAACTTAGTTAACTTAGTTAAATATGGCCAGTTAATATTAGTAACCATAACTTACCTCAACGTGCTCTTTCAAATAAGATGGAATTCATACCTTCTGTGGAGGTAAAGGAGACGCCTCATTTGTAATTTTTTTTTAAATTAAGTTTTTATTGGTTTTCCTTATACATAACACCTCAAGTACCGGGGAAAAAAGGGGGGGCCACAATGTAATACACAACAGGATGGATAAGTTACAATTCAAGCATGAGTCTGATATCAGTTGTCCTTTGAAGTGACAATCTTAATAAAGTTCTCCCACATATCAATATGTGTGTGATTTCCGTTCAGTTTTGCTAACATATTTTTTTTCATATGATGCATTCTCAATCATAAATTCAATCCACATATTAAGTGTAGGACATCGGGTATTTTTCCAGTATCTAAGTATCAGTATAAAGGTTGAATCTCTGTACATTGCCAGAGAGCTGAATGTATGTGCCAGTTTCTTGTTTACATTTCCAGCATTTATTATGTTTCAGAGAACCCATTCTATAAAGCCGAACTGGTGTGTAATAATACCTATGTAGTACCTTATACTGGATAAATTTACCTCTCGATTCCTTTACATACCTCCCACTGTTGGACAAAACTCTGTTCCAAGTGTCCTTATCTATGTCACTATTAATGTCTCTTTGCCAAATCAATCTCAGGTTTTCACAGTTCTAATGATCAATCCTTATATACATTCAATAAAATTTAGATGCTCTCTGAAGAGGCCTTGGTAGTTCGCAAAACTCTTCTAAAACATTCTTTTCTTGTCCCATGCGAACCTTTGCCTCCAAACTGTTTCTAATCTGTAAATATTTCCAGAAATGATCCTGGCCTTATAAATTTAATTTTTCTTTTAAGTTATTGTAAGACAAAAGCTTATAATTACTAAAAAAGTCCTTTAGAGTATGTATTCTGCTTCTAAACTATTGTCCCCAAAACAGGGGATTTTTTCCTACTTTAACATAAGGGTTATTCCATACTGAAGAGTAATATTGACACGAGAGAAATCTGACACTTTTTTGTGGAGAGCTTTCCAAACCTGCCTAAATGAAGCAATATTGGGTTAGTCATATTATGATGTAATTCTCCCTCTGGGTTTTGTGAAAAAGCCTCTATTGGCTGAAAAGGGGATGTAAGTTGCTGTTCTATTAGCACCCACTCTAGATCCAAATCACACCCACCCCAGTGTCTAGAGAGCTTAGATATTTCAAATGCTATTTTATAGAGCTCTACATTCGGCAATGCTAAACCACCCCTATCTCTAGGCAAACATACTTTGTTTACTCCAATCCTGGGTGTTTTACCTTCCAGAAGAAGTCCTTAATCATAGCATTATATCGTTTATATATCTGGTGAGGCATGGATACAGGGATCATCCCCGATATGTAATTAAACTGCGGCGCAACAACCATCTTTATTATATTAACCTTTCCCCATAAAGTTAAATTAATTTTTTTCCAGCTATCTAATTTTATCTGTAGTTTCTGCAACAAAGGTTCCATATTCAAATTAAATATGCTCTCTTAATTGGGTCTCCGGTAGCTAGCCAAATGTCTGATTCCTTTATGCATCCATTTAAAGTTAAATGCACTAACTGGGGAAGAACAACACTGATACTGGCATAGCCTCTGACTTGTGCCAGCTGATTTTATATCCTGAAAATTTAGAATAAGACTCAATCACATTAAGGAGTGCTGATAAAGAGAATTCAGGGTC
The DNA here is from genome assembly GCA_022985145.1 of Pangasius djambal. Classification (NCBI taxonomy): domain Eukaryota; kingdom Metazoa; phylum Chordata; class Actinopteri; order Siluriformes; family Pangasiidae; genus Pangasius; species Pangasius djambal. The sequence continues at coordinate 15,183 of CM040987.1, read as the reverse complement.
TTTAACTAATAACAATATGTCATCAGTGTGTGTTCTTTTTCCCCTGCAAATACACCTCTAATTCTTGGGTCCTCTCAAATTATCAAAGTAGTGGACTAAGAGAGCAACCTTGACGGGTAGCCCTAGACAGATTTAAAAAAAAAATGAAGTTATTCCATTAGTTATTACAGCTGCTCTAGGATTGGAGTAAAGAATTTTAATCCACTTCACAAAACCTGGGCCAAAACCATATTTATCTAAGGCTGCAAAAAGAAACCCCCACGCCACCCTATTGAAGGCTTTTTCCACATCAAGTGAACTCATTTTATAAGAGTCTTTGCCGACTGCAGCTTACTGAAACATTTTACTGAGGTAGGGCCGAGGTGCTCATCCTCAGTTCCACACTGCAGTCCAGTGGATTATCCATCATGAACACACACACACACACACACACACACACACACACACACACACACACACACACACACAGAGATAGCTGTAACTACACTGTGTAGCATCAGGTCACCACAGATGATAAATTGACACAATTCTTGATATTTTTATTTATTTAATTTATTTATTATTTATTTCTACAGTGATGTACTTGATTGGATGCTTTAAACTAAACTAAAAATAAATATAATGCACAGGAGCCCATTGTGGTGAAGTATAGCATACACTCATTGGCTGGCCAACTTTTTTTCTTGTAAATGTGTACAAATGTACAAATATTCAATTTTTATAAATTTCCCAAAATAATACGTAAGTATAGTAATAAGATATAGGATAACTATAATTGTGCATTTTCCATCTGAAAATCAGATACATCCAAAAATATTACCTCTTCAACTGAAAAGCTTCAGATATTGGGGTTATGACTTTACACTTCAGAAAGGAAAGGTGCTTCTTTAGGCATGTGAGATTCTAGAAAATTCTTTTTACATTTAAAGCATACCCTTTGGTTCTTGGTTATCAGAGACAGGAAATGAGCAGTGTCACTGAACACTGAACAAAGCCTGAAGACTGATTACTTGGACAGTTGGAAGACACGGTCTTCCAATAAGGATGAATTTTAAACTAATCTAATCTAAAATCAGATCTGGCAAAGAGAGCAGAAACAGACATGTTATTATTGTGTAGGGTAAAAGTGAGAGTGCAACAAAAGTCATAAAATGACTTTTGAATCACTGAGTTTTCCACATTTTCTCTCTGTATAATATTATACATGATTATAGCTATTCATGTGGTACAGCGAGTAGCAGTGCTGCCTCTATAATGTAGCCCCACTTAAAAGAAAAATAATTAGAAACAAAAAAAGCACCCTGGTATAATGATCACATGCACACCTTAACACAGACCACTCGAACGCTAGAATGTAGTTGGTCCAAATTGGAACGAGAGCCTTCTTAATCATATTAGAAAATATAAAGACAGACATGAATTATTAGACAGAAAATTCAGAGTATTAACCTAGACAATTTGCTTAGTAGCTATGAGAGAACAAAATGACCACATTAGTAGAGTGTATCTTTTAATCCAATTTTCATTGATTCCCTTTTCAAAATCATTATCTTGATACAGTAAGAAGAATGCAGAAAAATTAAACTGAGTATTCAATTCAGTTCAATTCAGTTTTCTTTGTATAGCGCTTTTAACAATGGACATTGTCACAAAGCAGCTTTACAGAAATAAATGGATTCACAAACAATGTATTGTAAATATTTGAATTTATCACTGTGAATTTATCCCTTCATAGTATTGTGTCAAAGATAATGACTTTTGAATATGAGTACAGTATTTAAAAAGATGAGGTACATTTCTTTAATAATAGATTTGTTTCATATTAGTAAAAACATATTATAAACATATTAGTATTTTACTTTTGAATATTTTTTCCTAATCATTTTCAAAAACACTAGCAACTGATTACACTAAAAAATTACACTAGTGATTAATGGGTCGTTTTGACTCGAGCATAACAGATGGGTTAATATCATCTTATCTGTCTTGCATTTCACACATCATAAGAAATATGCTGTTGCAGCTGTTGTCATCCCAAAATCCAGAGTTATGGATGATGGTACAGTCCTGTGAGCCCCGATAATTGTCAGGTTGACCAGAGCCCCATTTTGTAAAAATTAGTGGATTTCCCTCATCGTCTACAAATTTGCCTTCTTCCTTTGTATCTGTTGCTCTGATGAAAGCTGCTGAGCTAAAGGAACTGAGGATTTTAGCTAAAGCTTGATTTTCTTCCTCACTCTTTGGTAAAACGACTTTTCCTCCACGATCGTTGCAGAATTTCACTGCTTGTTCAAACTGCCCTGTTGTGCCGTCAGTCACATAGTACTTCTGTCCCACTCTTCTGAATGTAGAAAAGCTGGTAGCTTTAAATGAAATATGATCATTTTGTTTGTAATTGTTTTATTTTTACTGCAACAGACAGTACATTTTTTTTTACATTTTATAAATGTTTAAGGGGTAAAAATAAATTTTAATCTGGATTTCAAACTTCTTACCTTTTTCCATGACAGAGATCTTTGCTTTGAGACTGTTGATTTCTGACTGAATTAAAGAGTGTTCTCCAGGAATCCCTGAAAAGAGAAAATAATGTAATAGTTAACAGTTTGACACATACACTGTAAACATTCATATAATGTTCTATTGTAATAATTACAATTCTGAAGATTTAGGGTTAGATCTACATTTTGAGATTGTTGAGGTTCTGCGTGTCACATTCTTCAACAAATAAAATATTAATGTCTGTTACCAGGTGGACCAAGATCTCCTTTTTCTCCTTTGGGTCCTGCTGGCCCAATTTTACCTGGAGGTCCCTGCACACTCAGCCCTGAAAATTAGAACAGAGCCCTCAATGCTTTCTGTTAATCCTTAGTGAATTACTACACCAGTATTTACTAAAGGTAATGAAATTGTGTTTTTCCACTGAAAGCAGTGTAAATGCTCCAAAGAGGAGAGCCGTATTTGTACTAATTAAGTTAATATCAGTTAATATTTATGTTACCATTTTAATGAAAAATACAAATGAATAGGATATTTGAGTTTATATGATATATTTATATATTGTCAGGCAAACTCCTACAGCCACAGAGAACTCTGTTTCCCAGAACACACTGTGGCCTACGAATATGGTATTTATTTATTTATATTTGTCCCAACAACGGACTCCTTTACGTTCACATTCACCTCATTACTAATCACCCACACCTGAGAGCAATCACACCTCACAGTATATAAGGACCTCAGTTTCACATTATCATCGTGAAGCAATGCTCAGTATTTCTTGTACCAGATTTACCAAGCTGTTTGTTGTTTATTGCTTATCTGGTTTTGATCATTGCTCTCTCCCTGGCCTTTGTATTCTGGTTTTGCCATGGCTTTATGGTTTGCACATTGCATGAACTTTGCCTGTTTTTGGACCATGACCTTGCCTACCGATTTGGATTTGTTTACCTGTGTTTTTTTAAATAAACTCTCACTCTGCATTTGCATCCGTATCTGCTTACATGTTCTGACATGTATACAGTGTTCAGAAAAAGTATTTGGACAGGTTTACAAAAATGTCACATTTACAAAAATGTCAAACTAACTGATATTTATTTCAAAGAAAGACACCCTAAGCACACTTTCCAAGCAAAACATTTGCCAAAAAATAGATTTTGTTTAAAAATATTTTTGAAATAATATATATACTCAGTCTGGGCCTGAAATCAGTTTCTGTAACAGTTGTGATAGAAGTTTCCTCCAAGTTTCAACCAAGAAATTTCAGTTAATCCACAATAGAACATCAACAATCTGCTCATTTCTTTTCCATTGCATCCCCAAGCCCAAGCCTCCTCCGTGCTTTATAGTAGCCTTAGTGCAGTTTGGTTAGAATTCTTCTCCTGTTTTTCTTCACACAATCACTCTACTATCAAATCCATCCAAGTTAAATCTGAAAATAAGACAGAAGCTGCTGTCTTTCTTTGCCTATTCTTTTGCTAATATCACCATTGCTTTCTTAAGGCTGACGAATGGTTTCTGCAGCATTATTCTCCCTCTGTACCCATGCTTGTTGATCCTGTTTTGAATAGTTTATGCACTAGTTTTATCTGGTAATTCTTGTTGATGTCTGAAGCAATCGTTGCTGCTGTTTCTCACCTGTTTTCTGACAGACTCACAATTATTCTGCCCAGTCTGCTGGTGGTCATTTTGGGTCTGCCTGGATGTTTTTTTTTTTTTTTTTTTTTTTAAACGAGTTTTGCAGATCTGGAGAATAGTGTGGCCTTTTTCACACTTGCTTCCCTCTTATTTTATATATATATATAAAATAAATTATGAATGTATTAAATATATATGTACCTGGATCTCCCTTATCACCTTTGGATCCAGCAGGTCCATCTCTGCCGTCTCTTCCAGGAAGGCCATTATGTCCAGGAGAACCCGGGACTCCAGCCAGTGCGGGACAGCTGAGAGTCTCTGCGCCAACAGCCAGATGGAGCTCAAAGTGCAGCAGCAGTAGCACAGAGAACAACAGTGCCATCTTCAGACCACTGGCACAAACAGCATGGTATGTTACACAAATCTTAAAATGTAACATCTCAGAGACATGTAAAGAATATCATCATTTTGGTTAAGCCAGGTTTCACCCTCAGTACAGCTTTTGTATAGACAAGGAAACCACGTCGTCATAATCTACCATCCCCCTAACAGGAACCAATAAGAAATAAAATAATTTCTACCCCAGACCATTGTGTTGTATTGTTAAGCCCTTAATATTAAGAAAAAGTCTTTAAAGGACCTTTGTGACTTTAGATTTATTTAATGCCTTAAAATAAATCCCAAATATCCCCAATTTATAATGCAAGGAAAATATCAAATAAAATCAAAAATAATAAAAATGTTCCTGCTTTATTTAAAGGTGTAATTATCTGATTGCGTATAGTAGGTTGTGTGGAAAAATTTTTTGAATTGCATTATGCATGTATGCAAATAGTAAGCAACTAAAATAAAAATCAAACATGCATAATTTAAATCAAGCAAGTAAACATACTGTCCTTCCAATTATTAATTACATTGGTAATGATTTTTAAAATCTCACAAATCTAACAGTAACTGAATATATCCTGAAAAATATATTACAACAGCATTAAAAACTATGGAAAGAGATTCTCACCAGCCAGTTGTTTGCTTAACTGTGAAGACTAACGCAGACAGTGAACATGTAGGGAAGGAGTGGTCTTCTTGGCACCAGTAGTGTGAACAGTGTAAGGAATGATTCACAGGAATGCAGCACAGTTTCTTTTGTTGTTGCTTACTGTGTCTTAAGATTTTGGCTTAATTTATGCAGTTTTATGTGTCTATTGCTTTGTATGATTCTTCTATAATTATGGCCCACTGAGAATTGAGGTTACAAATTTCTATCCACTGTGGCTCTCTGATAGTCTTGAGATTTAAAAGCTCATTTAAAAGGTTTTGGAACCTTAAGTGCTGCCAGTGACACCAGAAAAAATATACCCTTTTCTAAAGAATAAATATCGCCAAAGTGAAAGGCCTCTGTGATGTATTACAAACACATAAGTAAGTACTTGATGTGGTTACAAACTGCCATGCATTATTTATTATTTTTTGGCTTTAGGGTTTAGATTACTTTCTTTCATGTGTCACAGTGTTGGGGAATATGGCACTTCAATAGAAAATAAATATAGTAGGCATTTGCAGTTGTCAAGCAAGTAGAGTTAGCAAAAACCTACACTTTAATTCAGTCAAAAAGAAACCAATTTGGAATATGTCTTACTCATTCAATTCATTTATATATCTATATATTGTATATACATTGTATAAATATACATCTACACATATCATGTCATATATTGGGGATTCCCATGCCTCAGAGGTGTCCCTATATTGTTTCTTGTGACCATTCAGAAAAAAGAAATTTAAGGTTTTGAAGGTGTTCAAACTTTGGCTCTGTACGATGTCAGCAGTGGGCACTAAAATGACCTATGGAAGTTTTCTTTGGGTGAATATACGTATTGCTTGGGGTCTTGTTTACAGCCTGCCAGAAATCCTCACATAACCTTTCCATTTATTTGGGACATCACAAACCAAATACTTTTATCATCAAAAATCATGCACCAACAAGGCAACAATAAAATACAGCTGTCAGGTAAAAAACAACAGTTTATCATGAGGGATAAATTTCTAAATGTAAAATTAATATCTGGTATTTATATATTTTTGTAAAGCTGCTTTGTGACAATGTCCATTGTTGTTTCTTAGTTTACTCGCTTGCTCTTAAATTTGTACAAAATGCTGATATACTTCTGGTTATACTTGACTAAAATTGACTGGAAAATATGAAGCAAACTCAAAAACTTTTGATATTTTTAAAAATTGAAGTTATTCTTTACAAAATACAACAGTTGTTTTTGTTGATTTTGTAATAAACGGTCATTTTGTAGTTGTGCACCAATGCCAGTACTAATGTGCATAGATAAATGTATCCCACAAAAGTGCTATTTGCTTTTAAAGATGCAAATCAATGTAATTGACAGTTGTATGAGCCAACTGTACTCATTCTAAGATTTTCAAAAATGTATAACATGGTTGATGGGAGAATTCAGACATTCACCTATCTCACTGTGAAAAAGGGAATAGTGGGTCTGTGCATAACTACATCACTCAGTGTTATATTCATGTTCAGCCTTGTTGTTGTTTAGTGTATAGAGTGCCTTTGCCCCATAAAATCTGACCCCTTGTCCAAATTGCAGGAGGAGATGACAGCACACTGCAGGTGTTTCACACAGTGAATGGTGTGAAAGATATTACTAACTGAAAGGGTAAGTGCTAAGTGTAAGGGGTTGTGGTTCAGATTGGGGTTAGTTTTAGCTATAGTAGAGAGTTGAAAATAGTGGTGGCATTAAAATGAGTTATTCGTCCAGCGATAAGTTGAAATTAGTGTATTTATTAATTGTATATGGGATATTACTTCCGTGGCCACCGGAAATAATACTCTAAATATAGTGAAACACTATATTAAGAGCACAGTAACAAGATCGGCAGTTCAAGGCAGTAAATTTGAAGCACAGAGACACAAGACACTGGCCTTTAAAAATCAGATGAGACTTTATTACTATTCTAAAACACAGAAACTAATCTAACACACGCACACGTAGACAGGGGTGAAAATGGCTTTGAAAAGAGAGTGAATGAAATTCCAAGTTTCTAGCAGTTTCTCAGACCATGACCTGAAAAACCATCAACTTATCAGTTTAATTTAACATTCGCTTCGTTTAGAAGGGCTTTAAACTTGTATTAACTGCACCAGTTCAGCGAGAATCTGGAGGTACTATACTTGCGTTTGTGTTGCCAGGGATTCCCTCGTTGCGTTGTTGTTTGGAAGGAGTTTACGGCGATGTTGATTGGTCGGCGGTCTGGTTGGCCTTATGTAGCGTCTCGAAAGACCAATGGGGCTGATAAACAGTGAGGAGCGAACCCGGCGGAGTCTCGTAGGCGGGTTGCAAAACTTTGTTGAATGGTTCACAGCGGTGCGAAGGTGAGAGTTGGAGGATTTGCAAGAACCAGTCTGGATGCGGAGTCTCGGAGCAAGCGTGATGATCTCGTGATGAACTTCTAAAGCTCTTGGTTGATGAGACTTCCTTCAGATGTGGATGGAGACTCTCTTGAGCTGTTAGTTGAAGAGAACTCCTTGAAGATGTTGTTAGAGGCTCCCTGAAGATGTTGAAGGACTCTCGTACAGATGTTTTGAATGAGACTCAGAGTTTCCTTTGTGTCAGGGGGTTTTAACCCTTTCCAGTTGGGCTGACCCCAAAGTGTTTGCTCTAATCAGCAGGATCTTGGGGCAGGGTGTAAATTGTATTCTCCTCCTCTGACACTAACATTCTGGTCTCTGAGTTATGTGCTTTGCAAACTTTGGTTTTAGTTTGCAAAGCACATAACAAGGTTAAGTTAGAACTTTAGTCAGGAATTTTAGTAATTTTGTAAGAACAAAGGTTTCATTCAAGTTTCAAGTGGAGTTTGTCATTTCAGCCATATACAAGTACATAGTGAACCAAAACAACGTTTCTCCAGGACCAAGGTGCTACACAAGACAAACACAGAACAATACAGGACTACATCATTTATACATCAAGTGCAAACATGTGCAGACAGCACAAGACAGAACAAGACAGTACAATGACTACAGCGCTGACCAGTACGCAGTTCTGTTTAAAAGTGACCTAGTGACAATAGTGCAATATTACAAGTGTATGATATAAGTAGGTGAAAGTGTAAACATAAGAGTAGCAGCCTATGTACAGTAATAAGTATTTGTAGCAGCATAAACATGTGCAAAAACTTGCAGAGAGGATGGAGGATGCTCAGTTTTGTGTGTGTGTGTGTGTGTGTTCCTTCCTTCAGTCCAGTTTCTAAGTATTGAGGAGTCTGATGGCATGAGGGAAGAGACTATTGCACAGTCTGGTCGTGAGGCCTGAATGCTTCGGTACTGTTTACCAGACGGCAGGAGGGTGAAGAGTGTGTGAGAGGGGTGTGTGAGGTGTGTGTGGGTCATCCACAATGCTGTTGGCTTTGCAGATGCAGCGTGAGGTGTAAATGTCTGTGATGGAGGGAAGAGAGACCCCGATGATCTTCTCAGCTGTCCTCACTATCCGCTGCAGGGTCTTGCGATCCGAGACGGTGCAATTCCCAAACCAGGCAGTGATGCAGCTGCACAGGATGCTCTCGATAGTCCCTCTGTAGAACATGGTGAGGATGGGGGGTGGGAGATGTGCTTTCCTCAGCCTTCTCAGAAAGTGCTGGGCTTTCTTTGTTATGGAGCTGGTGTTGAGCGACCAGGTGAGGTTGTCCACCAGGTGAACACCAAGAAACTTGGTGCTCTTCACGATCTCCACGGAGGAGCCGCCGATGTTCAGCGGAGAGTGGTCGTTCTGTGCTCTTCTGAAGTCAACAACCATCTCTTTAGTTTTGTCCACATTCAGAGACAGGTTGTTGAGGGCATTTGGGAGACACCCATATCCAGAGCGACTTACATTTCTCTCTCTCTCTCCCCCCCCCCCCTTTTTTTTTTTTTAACTGCTCTAACTGAGCAGTTAATGGCCCAGCAGTGGCAGCTTGGTGGTGCTGGGATTTGAAATCACGACCTTACGATCAGAAGTCCAATGTCTTAACCACTGTGGTTCCATTGCCACTTGTACATTTGTGTCAAGTTATGTATGTTTTTGCTCTTGCCCAAACTTGAAAAACAGCCTGATCAGTACTGAAGGACTGCAAGGGACAACTCAAATCCTTTTATCTTGTTTTATTTAGGAGCAGCAGGTTTTAGCAGTAGTATTAGTTAGGATTCTATAGGTTGATAACCTTAAAAAAAACAATATAAACATTGAATTATTAAATGAATATTTTTAAACTATACAAAAACAGCCATTATTATAAGTACTACAATTAAATTAAACAATTTCAAAAACAACTCAAAATTGGAAATAGCAAAAATGAAAAAATTGCAGATATAGTATAATACTTCATTATATAACATGTACAAACAACTTAAACAACTATTTACATATATACAAACATGAAATCAAACTTTAAAGTTTCTCAGTACAATGAGCCATGATAGTATAACAATATATTACTCAAACTAAACATTCAAGTTGCTTGCCTTCAACGAATGAAACAAGTAGGCAGTCTACCAATCATGATAAATTATTTAAACACAACTGAAATAACTTAAACAACAATTCAGTTTTTCCAATTGACATAAGCTTCACATAAGCTCCTACCAGTTGCATCTTCAGTAGTTGATCCACGAGCTGAGTTCTTTTGTGTTTTAGTTGCTCGGTTGCTTGTTTGCTGCCAGTGTGATTCCTTTGTTCTCAAACATTTCTCATGCAGGTATGCAGGTGTTGAAGCTTCTACAGGAAGTAGCATACTCACATCCAGTTCTCTCTGCCCCCTGCAGGTTTGGAGTCTGAGTGCATGACTAACAGCTGTTTTTTCTGCCACCTACAGGTTTGGAGGCTCGGAGCTGAGTGTATGTTTGAATGAATTGAGTGTTTGTTGCTCAGTGTGTTTTGACGCGACAATCTGATTTATACATTTGATGGCTAGTTTTTTAAATTACATATTAAATGCCTTTAATTTATTTAAAACAATTTAGATAAACACAAAATATTTTTAAAAATTTACTTACATGTATTTAAATACTTAAAAAAACTGCTTACCAATACTGTGCTTCTACTATGTGTTACAGAAGCTCTGCAGTCCTTGTGCATGTTGCCAAAAAGTTTACTTAAAATGGGAAAAAATAAAGGTAGGATGGGATAAAAGAGAGTTATGTGAAATGATAAAAGTGAAAAGCAATTGGTGAGATGTTTTTCAAATCTTTTGCAACTGATCAGTTAAATGCAGTTTTTGTTCCTTACAGAAATATTCCTTGGTATCTGGTATTCATATCCAGTAGTGTTTTTTTGCCCCCAAGCAAAAAATGGGGATCTCAAAAAATGCAGTTTGCTGCAGACCAACAATTTGTTTAAGTTTTGGTTCCTTTGGAGGGCTGTTATTACCTGAACTACAGAAAGTCTATTTTGTCTTTAAACAAGTTTTGGAATGTCCTATGTATGATTGAAATCATCCAATTGGTGTCAATGGGATGGTGGTATTTTTCTCACTACCAGTGTTAATATTGTGTTTGCCTGAGGGATTCCTTTTCCAATCCCTGTGGACTGTGTGAAGGAAACTTATGGTGTCTCCCCTCTTTTGAAGTGCCTTGAAAAAGATTTGTATGGCATTTTGGTGACTCTTCAAATTCTGACTGTGCAAATTCTTTGGAACCTTATGAGTTGTGCTTTACAAAATCTCCCTGAATGGTAATTTTCTTTGTGTAGTAATGCATGGCTGTCTGTCTCTTTGAAAAACACCTTTATATCCAATTTCTTGTGAATTGTGAAATTTGTGCCTTTGTACATTGTCATGTTCAAGAAATCTACCTGTGAGTTGTGGAATGTATATTTCAATTTCAATTGTTTTGTGGTGTATTGTATTGTGGAGTGTGGTAAAGAATTCTTGGAATTGTTCTTCCGTATGGGCCCATGTCCCCCAAATGTCATCCAAGTACCTAAAGTTTGTAGTCTAGAACATTTTGGAAATAACGTTTGTTCCCAATGCACCATATAAATGTTTGCATAGGCTCGTGCAAACTTTTTACCCATTGCTGTCCATTTTATTTGTAAATAGAACTGGCCACTGAATCCAAATCGGTTTTTGTGGGGTTAAGTTGCAGTAATTCTAATATTAGGTCATCTGGTCTTCCCTCATCTGGATTTTGATCAAAGCATTGTCTTAATATATATAGGCCCATGTTTGTTTCAATGTTTGTATACAATTCATTAATGTCCATAGTGATTATAAAACTGTGGGGTTCCAGTATAATGGTCTTGACCTTCTTTATGAAATCATAAGTGTCTTATATAGTTGGGGTGTTTAGTGGAAAGTGGATTTAGATAATAACTACCACAGTCTGAGACAATGGGGCAGCCTGGTGGTGTTAAGGGTGTAGGCCAAATCATTTGAGGTTTGTGGATTTTTTGTAGTAGATAAAATTTTTTGGTCTAGGTGTGGTGTCTCCCTTCAAGTAATGAGCTTGTTTTTGATTTATGAATCCCCTGGCCAATAGGGACCCGATCTTGTCTTGAATTATTTGTATTGAATCCATGCATATGGGTTAGTTTAATTTCCTGTAGTATTCTGGGTTTTCTAATTACTTCAAGGCGTCCTGGACATACTGTGGTCTGTCCATCATTACCACCCCACAAGCTTTATCTTCTGGTTTAATCACAATGCTGTTATTGTTTTGTATAACCAGAATTGCCAGTTTTTCCTCATTGGTTAGGTTGGAGTGGTGTGAATTTCTTGGTGTTTCCTGATCTAATTTAGGTCATGAAGTATCTTGGGAATTTTCAAAAAAAGATTATAAAAAAAAACCTTATTTTTAATCACCATTGCATAACCTGGGCAGCTATTTCATTATATTTGGGTGTGATGGTGTCATTAGAGGGAAAGAAGGAAAGTCCGGTTCTGAGAACTTTTTCTTCTGCCATTGATAAGGTGAACATTTGGGAAAGGTTGACTACCATCTTGTCATTAAATCCCTGTATTGGATTAGTTTAAATGCTGTCTTTAGTGTTCCCACGTTGACTTGGCTGTTTTGAGAGTCCAAGGGACTTTATCAAGTAATGTGAGAAATTTTCTACTTGGAAGACTTGGCCAACTTTTACCAATGTCCTTTATCAGGTTGTGTAAAGTCTTGAGGTTAGTTTTGGTTATTAGTGGAAGGCCGCTGTTGAAGTTTATGATAGGGATGTGTAATGTTGCATTTAGAAAGGTGCCTTGAGCTGCTCCAATTAGTCATGATAGTTGTTTAGTAAATAGAGAGAGATTGATTTGCATTCAATTGTTTACCCAAAGGATAGGACTACTTTCTGATTTCTTACTGAGGTTGGTGTCTTGTATTTGAGGATATGAAAAGCATGGGATAACTGTGCTCTTGGGTAGCTGTCTGCGTGTACTGTTTTGTCATAGATTGTAGGCAATCTTTCCTTGTTGGAATCACCCATGACTAAAATGTTTCTAATTGGTTCCAAATGCCAGAATTGATATTTATCTCTATAGTGTGGATGTTTGAAACTGCTTGTTTCTTTTACAACTCCAGGTGTGCCAGAAACCTGGTCCGGCAGCTTGGTTGACTTAGTTTCCACCTTTGCGCCCATTTCAGTATCTTGTTCTACGTCTGGTGGTGTGAAGGTTGTTACAGTATATAGATCTTCAACTAGGGTGGAGTCTGTGGTTTGGTTATACTGTGTTTTTTTCAATTGGTTGTCCTTTTGGGTCTCTGTACTCCTTTTATTAATTTTATTTGGTTTCTGCAGATTGGATGTACTTGCTAGTTGGGCTTCTGGGTTAGGTACTGTGTCTTGGCAGTTGCTACTATTAGGCTTTGGTTGAGTATTATGCTTTGTTTTCAACATTGATTAGATTTGGGTGCCATGAGGAGGAGACATCCCTTCTTTTGGCCTTTAAACACTATTCGCCCTTGTCTGAGGCGTCCAGCTGCAGGTGGATCAGTCCTCGGCTTGTGTCCCATGTCCAATTAGATGGTTTGTGTCTATTAATTTATTTAATAATTTATTTATTTAATGATTTGCCTAGACATGTCATCCGATTCATCTTTGTGAGTGATGGTTCATGGATGGACACCTTTCTTGATTGGATCGGCTGATCTTGTCATCGCTTCATCGTGTCTTCTAAGCGGGTATTGTGTTCTTGGAATTTTGCTATTTCAACGGATTTTGTGAGTATTCGTAAATGTTTCACATTTAGTGAGCTCCAACATTGCACACCAACGAGAAACTTAAATCCCAACTGGGTAAAAATTTCTTTTTGGGTATAATTTGATTTTGAACAATTCATATTGTGTGTGTGTGAATTTACAGTTAATCACCCATTTGAATTGAATTTGTTTATTTTGGATTTAAAACGTATTTTTTTGTTTGGTTTGTCTGACTTGATTTAATTTAAAATTAGAAAGTTCATAAATGTCATTGTTTATTAAGTGTTTTTATCTCTTGTGATTTTTGGTGACAAAGGAAAATGGGTACATGTTACTGTTATAATTGAATATTCCCATTGGGGCTAGAACTTACAGAAGGTAAGGTATACAGGGTGAAGTCATTCAGAAGTAGTCATTCCCAAATTCTGAATATTCAATTCTGAACACTAAATACTGAAATCTGAGATTCGGGGTTATATTTAATTATTGCTTTTTGTCTGGTTAGTAAATACACTTTACAACTAAAGTAATTTTATATGTGTCTCTCATCCGTAGAACTTCAGATTGTGATTTCCCCTAGACGCATTTATTCAAGTTGGGCCAGTTTTGTGGGTGGGAGGGGCTGCACTACTATTGGGGCTACTATAGGGTTGGGGTTAGGATAGGGTCAGGGTCAGGGGTTAGGGTTAGGGTTAGGGTCAGGGGTTAGGGTTAGGGGTTGGGGT
>CM040986.1:25571567-25597047 GCA_022985145.1 Pangasius djambal | reverse complement strand
AAGATTAAAGTTGGGGTGGAATTAAAATGGATGTGGGGGTTACAACAGAGATGGAGTTAAAAGAAGGAAAGGAAAGTGAGGAGCGTGATTCATATATCATATGATCTGTCTGTCTATCTTTAGCCCTTTGCACATCATTTGGAAGGAAACGTTCTAACAGCATCAGGAGCTGAGTGAACTCCCGCATAGTAAATGATATAATTTATTTATTTTACATATATACTGCATTATCCACCACAGAACATTTACAATAATTGTTAATCAGTTAGAAGTGTTTACCGAATTATTCACTCCTATAAGGTTTATAATAATTGCTAATTAATTTGACGTATTTATTGTGTTATCTACTCCTGTGGGCTTTTTTAATGATAATCATTATATTTTAATGATTTGACATATTTCCCACAATGTCCATTCCCTTGGCATTTATAATAATTGTAAATTAATTTTTTTTCTGGAAGTTTTTACCGCATTATCCATTCTTGTGGCTCCCGTCACCGGTGCGTTTAGCGCGGGCCATGACGAGCTCAGTGGGGACACGGCGGCGGTCTTTAGCCAGACCCAGAACACACATGAGGTCGATGAAGCAGGTGGTGAGGTTCAGCTTGCAGCCAAACTCACTGGTACCATAGTCATATGGAAAGGTGTGGTGGTAGTTATGATATCCTTCATCATATGAGAGACAGATATACAGCATATATAAACAGTAGATATTCGGCGTATATGAGCAGGAGATATTCAGTGTATATGAGAGATAGATATAGAGTGTATATGAGAGATAGATATAGAGCGTATATGAGAGATAGATATAGAGCGTATATGAGCAGGAGATATTCAGTGTATATGAGAGATAGATATAGAGTGTATATGAGCAGGAGATATTCAGTGTATATGAGAGATAGATATAGAGTGTATATGAGAGATAGATATAGAGCGTATATGAGAGATAGATATAGAGTGTATATGAGCAGGAGATATTCAGTGTATATGAGAGATAGATATAGAGCATATATGAGAGATAGATATAGAGTGTATATGAGCAGGAGATATTCAGTGTATATGAGAGATAGATATAGAGCGTATATGAGAGATAGATATAGAGTGTTTATGAGCAGGAAAGTAAATCACACCGATGGCGCTGAAGGCGACAAAGGTGTTCTCCCGTGGGTTGATGTTCACGTCGTATGGCCGGTTCCCCCACATGTGGGCAGGACTGTTCACTAACCAGGTGGCGTTTAGCACCAGCGTGTACCTGAGGAGGGCAGGTACAAAAAAAACACCCACAGAGACTCCGCCCACAGGAACCATGGCAACATTGTTGGGATAAGGAAGCACATCACTACCACAGAGGACTTATAGAACCTGAAAAGACAGACAGACAGAAAATAAGAAAGAAAGCATTACATTTTATCCCTTACATCCCTCGGTTCATCATTCTCTGCCTCCACTGCTCGCTCTTTCCATCCGTACACACATTCCTTATCCCGCTTTCCATCCATATCTTCCCTATACATGTCTCCTCCATCTCTCCTTTCATCCCCACATCCTTTTCTTCATCTCATAATATATCCTTCCATCCACCATCTCCCCTCCCCATCCATCAATCTCTCTCCAGCCACCCTTTCCCTCCTCACCCATGTCCACCCCTAATCATCCTTCCAACCCTTCATTACTATATTTATCTGTCTATCCTTCTTTCCATCCACCATTCCTCCCTTGGTAGCTTATGTTATTCGTAATGCTAAAATTTCAGACACACATGCACAGGTAGCGGTATTATAAAAATAGAGGCTACAGGACACCAACTAAGTTTGGATGCTCGTTTCAACTATTTATGCATTTAGGGACACTGCTGTCTCTCACCAGAGGTTTTCAAATACTACTACTTACCTCCACACTTGTAACACAGAACTGTGAAAACAGGTCTATTAAACACAAATATGAATTCAGAGCAACACTGTTTACAATGTTTACATTTACATCATTATAAGCATAGTTTATAGTTTTGTGACTGTTAGATGTAGACCTTTTTATTTACCACGGGAATTCACTACCGTCCTCATAATCGGTGTATACATTCCCCCCAGTGCTAATGCTAAGGAGGCGCTCTGTGTGCTGTATGGAGCTATTAGCGAGCTGCAGAATTCAAACCCTGATGGTTTATTGTTGCCGGAGATTTCAACCATGCAAATCTCAATTCAGTGCTCCCTAAATTCCATCAGCATGTGGACTTTGCAACAAGAGGGAAGAACGTGCTTGACCTTGTTTACACAAACATCCCCAGTGCGTACCGGGCGGAGCCCCGCCCCCACCTCGGCTACTCAGACCACATCTCTGTTATGCTAATCCCAGCATACAGACCGCTAGTCAGACGCTCCAAACCGGTTCTGAAGCAGGTGAAAACCTGGCCAGCAGGAGCCATCTCTGCTCTTCAGGACTGTTTTGAACACACTGACTGGCACATGTTCAGGGAAGCGGCAACTGACAGCGACTTCACCGACTTGGAGGAATACGCGACATCAGTGACCTGCTATATCAGCAAGTGCATTGACGACGTCACTGTCTCCAAGACCATCACCTCACGCTCCAACCAGAAGCCGTGGATGACTGCAGAGGTGCGTGCGCTACTGAGGACCCGAGACTCTGCCTTCAGAGCAGGCGACAAGGTGGCCCTAAGAACAGCGAGGGCCAAACTGTCCCGGGCCATCAGAGAGGCAAAGCGCGCACATGCTCAGAGAATCCACAGCCACTTCAAGACCAGCAGAGACACGCGATGCATGTGGCAGGGCATCCAGAACATCACAAACTACAGGACACCACCTCCTGCCTGTGACAGTGATGCCTCCCTCCCAGATGCGCTGAACGACTTCTACGCTCGGTTCGAGGCACAGAACGGCGTGACAGCGAGGAAGACCACCCCTTCTCCTAATGACCAGGTGCTGTGTCTAACCACGGCCGACGTGAGGAAGACTCTACACAGGGTCAACCCACAGAAGGCTGACAACATTCCTGGCAGGGTGCTCAGGGGATGTGCAGACCAGTTGGCAGATGTTTTCATGGACATCTTCAACACCTCCCTGTGCAGCACCTTTGTTCCGACCTGCTTCAAGGCCACCACCATCGTCCCCATGCCAAAGAAGTCTTCAGTGTCCTGCCTCAATGACTACCGTCCCGTTGCACTCACACCCATCATCATGAAGTGCTTCGAGAGGCTCGTCATGAGGCACATCAAGACCCTGCTGCCTCCCTCACTGGACTCCCTGCAATTCGCTTACCGCTCCAACCACTCAACAGATGACGCCATCACCACCGCCCTCCATCTGGACCTCACCCACCTGGACAATAAAGACACTTATGTTAGAATGCTGTTCATAGACTTCAGTTCAGCATTCAATACAATCATTCCTCAGCACCTGATTGGAAAGCTGAACCTGCTGGGCCTGAACACCTCCCTCTGTAACTGGATCCTGGACTTCCTGACTGGGAGACCTCATTCAGTCCGGATCGGGAACAGCATCGCCAGCACCACCACACTGAGCACTGGGGCCCCACAGGGCTGTGTGCTCATTCCACTGCTGTTCACTCTGCTGACTCACGACTGTGTAGCAATGCACAGCTCCAATCACATCAAGTTCGCTGATGACACGACCGTGGTGGGTCTCATCAGCAAGAACGACGAGTCAGCATACAGAGAGGAGGTGCAGCGGCTAACGGACTGGTGCAGAGTCAACAACCTGTCCCTGAATGTGGACAAAGAGATGGTTGTTGACTTCAGAAGAGCACAGAGTGACCACTCTCTGCTGAACATTGGCGGCTCGTCCGTGGAGATCGTCAAGAGCACCAAGTTTCTTGGTGTTCACCTGGCGGAGAACCTCACCTGGTCGCTCAACACCAGCTCCATAACGAAGAAAGCCCAGCAGCGTCTCTACTTCCTAAGAAGACTGAGGAAAGCACATCTCCCACCCCCCATCCTCACCCTGTTCTACAGAGGGACTATCGAGAGCATCCTGAGCAGCTGCATCACTGCCTGGTTTGGGAATTGCACTGTCTCAGATCGCAAGACCCTGCAGTGGATAGTGAGGACAGCTGAGAAGATCATCGGGGTCTCTCTTCCCTCCATCTTGGACATTTACACCTCACGCTGCATCCGCAAAGCCACCAGCATTGTGGACGACCCCACACACCCCTCACACACTCTTCACCCTCCTGCCGTCTGGTAAACGGTACCGGAGCATTCGGGCCTCACAACCAGACTGTGCAATAGTTTCTTCCCTCATGCCATCAGACTCCTGAATACCTAGAACTGGACTGAAGGAAGGAACACACACACACACACACACTCCTCAATACCTGGACTGAAGGAAGGAACACACACACACACATACATATATATACACACACACACTACTGAACATCCTCCATGCACATGCTTTACACATGTTTTTTGCACATGTTTTACGCTGCTGCTACTATTATGTTTACATTACTTCAGCTATTTATATCAAACTCTGTATTATTTGCACTACTGTCACTTGGTCACTTTCAAACAGAACTGCGTATTGGTCGGCGTTGTAGTCATTGTACTGTCTTGTTCTGTCTTGTGCGTCCGCGCATGTTTGCACTTGTGCACTTTATGTTTAATTTATGTAGTCCCCGTAGTTCTGTGTTGTTCTGTGTTTGTCTTATGTAGCACCTTGGTCCTGGAGAAACGTTGTTTCGTTTCACTATGTAGTTGTATATGGATGAAATGACAATAAACTTCTCTTGACTCTTGACTTTCTATAAAAGTGCATTTAAAGCAGGGCCACATCAGCATTTTTGTCAGCCCTTGAAGGGTGTAAAGCTATCAATTTTTCATACATTATTATTTATTCTACCACTTAAAATTAATTACCCAGGCTCTGAAAGTGCAGTATCTATAATATAATGTTTATAGGAAAAAGTTAGAACAGAAACAAATCCACTGTATCTATACCACCATTTTGCACAGTAGCTGCTATGTGATGATGTTCATAAAAGGTCAGTGAAGTCATCATTACAATTCCACGTTTAACTGCCCATCAAACACACTGATCAACCATAACATTAAAACCACCTCGTTACAATGGCACCTGTCAAGGTGTGAGATATATTAGCCAGCAAGTTAAAAGTCAGTTCTTGAAGTTGATGTGTTTGGAAGCAGGAAAAATGGGCAAGCGTAAGGATCTGAGCGACTTTGACAAGCGCCAAATTGTGATGTCTAGATGACTGGATCAGAGCATCTCCTAAACAGCGGGTCTTGTGGGGTGTTCCCGGTATGCAGTGGTTAGTACCTACCAAAAGTGGTCCAAGGAAGGAGAACCGGTGAACCAGCAACAGGGTCATGGGCCCCCAAGGCTCACTGATGCGTGTGGGGAGTGAAGGTCCATCTGGTCCAATCCCACAGAAGAGCTGCTGTAGCACAAATGGCTGAAAAAGTGAATGCTGGCTCTGATAGAAAGGTGCCAGAACACACAGTGCAGTTTCCTGCATGTGGAGCTGCGTAGCGCCCATGCTGACCTCTGTCCACCACCGAAAGCTCCTACAGTGGACACGTGAGCATCGGAACTGGACCATGGAGCAATGGAAGAAGGAGGCCTGGTCTGATAAACACGTTTTCTTTTACATCATGTGGACGGCCGGGTGCGTGTGCGTCACTTACCTGGGGAAGAGATGGCACGAGGATGCACTATGGGAAGAAGGCGAGCCGGCGGAGGCAGTGCGATAGTCTGGGCAATGTTCTGCTGGGAAACCTCAGGTCCTGGCCTTCATGTGGATGTTATTTTGACACGTACCACCTACCTAAACATTACTGCAGACCCCTTCAAGGCAACGGTATTCCCTAATGGCAGTGGCCTCTTTCAGCAGGATGATGCTCTCTGCCACACTGCAGAAACTGTTCAGGAATGGTTTGAGGAACATGACAAAGAATTCAAGGTGTTGACTTGGCCTCCAAATTCCCCAGACCTCAGTCTGATCGAGCATCTGTGGGACGTGCTGGACAAAATAATCTCATCCATGGAGGCCAAACCTTGCAACTTACAGGACTTAAAGGATCTGCTGCTAACGTCTTGGTGCCAGAAACCACAGCACACCTTCAGAGGTCTTGTGGGGTCCAGGCCTTGACGCATCAGAGCTGTTTTGGCAGCACAAGGAGGAACTACACAATATTAAGTAGGTGGTGTTAATGTTATGGCTGACCAGTGTAAATGAGATATCACGTTCTGCTATTGCCAACATTGTTTTGAAATAACGTTCACTAACAAGGCTTTCAAATAATTTGCTGGGAGTTTCTCATCTGCATCGGAGTTTAAACTATACCATTTTTTTTTTCATCAATAACTTTGCACTATCATTTTCATTTGTACTTTTACCTTTCCCCTACTGATGCATTTTCATTTTCTCATTTTTTCATCTAAAGACAGCAAAAGGAGGCCATCCACATCAGATCTGCCTAAAATCATCTCCAAAAGCCTTCCACTAAGGTACGTTAAATATTCATCATGGCAAATATTCAGCTTGTTCAGTCAAGTGCAGGATGTTTAGTCATTCTTCCTCTGTAGTTAGTAGTAGCTTGCTTTATGACATTATTGTAAGTTAGGTCTCTGATGGAGAAGATTGCAGCATTAGAGGTGCACATCCAGACTCTAGAGAGGGTTAGTGAGAGTGAGAGCAGTGTAATTTCTGCAGGGGAAAGTCTGGATGCCTTAGGCAGAGACAGCAATCCCCCAACTCCGGCATTAGAGCCCTCACTGCAGGGCGAATGGGTGATGACTTGGTGGCATTATTGCAAAGCCAAAACTAACTCTAAGGCTTGTACACGGGAGCACTGCTCCTCTCCACTTCACGTGTCCAACAGGTTTGCTCTCCTCAGTGAAGCACCCACTGAGAAACCTGAAAGAGCTTTGGTTATAGGAGACTCTATCTTGCGGCATGTGAATTTAGCTAGGCCTTTAGGGGCACCAGCAGCTTTAGTTAGGAGTATACCGGGAGCCAGGGCACCGGACATAGCAGGTAATCTTAGGGTCTTAGGGAAGCACAGGTTCTCAAAGATAGTTAGAAGTTACAAGAGAAGAGCATAACAAATAATCTATGTTCTAACCCCCACACAAATTCACCCCCTACTCCCTCTGTCTCTCTGTCTCTCTGCCTCTGTCCTCTCTCTCGATGAGTGATCCTGACCCCTTCTGCTCTCCAGACCTGCCTGATCCATTGTGTTGCCCTACTTCTGCTTGCAGCCTCTTTCACCTGAAAATCTCTTACTGCTGCTGAGGATGAACCGCATGGATAGCTTAAAGATCACCATGAGAATACTGTGGATGGTACACAGACTTTATTTTACTTTAGGGTAAAATTGGTTGACAAATGCTTGTGCACTGAATGATTAAAACTCAAAAAATTCATGCCATAACCACTCCTATTGCTATGTGGCATGTCACACTTCTCAACTGAACAGTGCAGATTACACAGTGATTTTATTTAGTATATTTCCTCATTCCTCTTAAAATGAATTCCCAGCCACTGCCAACATCCGACGCGTTTCTAAATAGTTTTTAGACGAGGGTCTGAATCTTATCAGGTGCAGCAGATAGATGTTGATTTTAACCTGAGTTTCAACGCTATGAGATGAAAGAGTCCTGCGTATTGCTGCATGCAGAATGCTGCAGGTACAGATCTGCTGTGAATGCTAGATAGTGCAAAAAATTTCATTCGCTGAAGGCAAAACTGAAGGCAAAAATTTTACATCTTGGTGTCCTTCAAAGACTTTATGCAGTATCTGAACAACTAAGTTGCTGTTTGTCCTCTTTCAGGTTTGATGACTTGTGCAAAGTTACATGTCCTTGTTTCCCTACTTTCAATAAAATTTTACTTAAACCAAAGTAGATTGGAGGTAGTGTACAACAGACAAAAGGACATGGGATGTTTATCAAATTGTATTTAGAATATAATTTTGGAGATACGGGTTTGCTTCAGTTTTGATAAATTGACCTAGATGTACATGACAGTTGCCTATTTATACATTACTTTTTCACATTTTAACTCCTCCCTCTCAGGACATGTGGAAATGTATTTTTAAAAATGAGAAATCCTTGTTCACTAAAGATTCACTCCAATGCAACTTCATTTATTGGTGCTGATGCTGCACAGGACACAACAAACTCATGGCACCTAAATGCTTTAAGATGTGATGGCATGTACATTACGAGGAGGAGATGAAGAGCAAAAACTCCAAGCATCCTACAATCAACAGCTTGTTAAAGGTATGTGGACACCTGACCAATCACACCCATATGTGCTTGTTAAACATCCTATTATAGATTTAGTCCCCTGTTCCTGTCATAATAACCTCCGCTTATCTGGGAAGGTCATCTATTATATTTTGAAGCATGGGTGTGAGAATTTGTGCCCATACAGCCACAAGAGCATAAGTAAGTTTAGGCATTGATGTTGGAAGCGAAAGCCTGGTGAACAGTCAGTGTTCCAATTCATCCCAAAAGTCCTCAGTGGGTTTGAGGTCAGGGCTTTGTGCAGACCACTTGAGTGCTTCCAAACCATCCTTAGCAAAACATGTCTTCATGGAGCTCGCTTTGTGCACAGGGGCACTGTCATGCTGGAACAGGTTTGGGCTAGGCCCCTTAGTTGCCCTTAGCAGTAAAGGAGACTTCTTAATGCAAAAGCATACATTCTAGACAATTGTGTGTTTCCAACTTTGTGGCAACAGTGTGGGGAAGGGCCACATATGGGTGTGATGTTCAGGTGTCCATATAATATACAAACTCTCAATTAGACATAAGAAGAGCCCTTTTTACTTTTGTCAGTGTTTTAACACCATATGACTACCCTGCTCCAGGCCTGCAAAGCCTCTCCAGCCCTTCATGACGCCAGCCCAAAACCTCTCTAGGTCAGCACTATAGCCTCTCTAGCCTTGCATGAGATAAATATCAACTCCTCTCCTACGGTCCACAGATGATATTGCTTCGCCCTCTGGCTCTACAGAAGTCATTGCTCTGCTGTCTGCCTTCACAATTGACATCTTCGCTCCTCCTCCTTACTTTGCCAATAACATCATCAGGCCATCTGCCGCTAACTTTGCTGATGATGTCATCTCTCCACCTCCACGCTTCACCAACTCTCCAATGGAAGTCACTGTTGCTCTGGATTATGGCTTCCGACTCTGTCAAAGATTTCATTTTTGCTCCACCTCATCTTGACTCCTTCGCACCAGAAATTCCTCTTCAATGCCCATGTCAGCCTAAGAGCATTCTGCCAAGAGGTCCAGGACCTCTTTATTGACTTTTGGCATTTTGGAAGCCACAACTCTCTGTTATGATTTCAGAGCATACTGTTTTTTTCCCTTTCCAATGTAGGCAGCCTGTGGTGTTATTGTGACAACCAATTCCAAGTGGTGTAATAGAAAAGCACTTTGCTTATTGTCTGGAGATCGGGAGCTCGAATCCCGATGGTGCCACAGCCATCTATGGCTGAGAGTCTCAGAGAGCAAAACTGGCCATGCTCTCTGAGTGTAAGGGATGGCATACTCTCTCTCCCCTATCAGTCACAGCAAGACTAGTCAATCATGGGTGTCTGTGAGCTCATGCATGTTCAAGTGGGGAGATAATGCTATCTTCTGAGTGTATTATGCCACCCTGTGATGCAGCATGTTGATTGGCTTCATGTGTCTTGGAGGAGAAATGTAGATACCTCCCTTCACCCTTCTGCATTGGTAGCTGTCATGTGATGGGGAGACCTAGTCGGTGGGTAGGAATTGGCCATGACTAAATTAGGAAGAAAATCAGAGTTTAGTTTTTCTATTCATACCCTCCTATGTGATTATGTCTGTGTGAAGTCATTCAAGAAGTCATATTACCCCAATATTACAAATACATCAGTTAGCAAAGCCTCTCTCAATGACCAGGTCTACCTCTCTCTGTCTGTCTCAGTGAGCTGTGCCGCATGGCAGAGGGCCAGTGTGCAGTAGTGCAGACTGCCTGGGCCACACACACCCCTTTACTCTCCTTCAGCTCATCCTGTTCGTCTCACCTCCTTTACAATGAAAAACCGCATTTCTTTCTTTCAATTCATCTTATGATCATATATGAAGTTATTTTGTACATTTCAGATTATGTGATAACGTCCAAGACAATCTCTTCATGTTGCAAAGTTCTTAGCTGCTGTTGGATCATTCTCTAAATTCCAGAGTCTTTATTTATGTAATGAGGTCAGTTAGTATGCCCTTATTTTTCTTACGTCTGAGTACACCCATAAACCATCCAGGGAGTCTTGCGCACATGAATCATTATACAACAGTCAATGAGTTGATCAATTCTTGATAGTAGTGATGATGACTTAACTGACCTAATCTCAGACAATTTGATAACTAGATATGAAGATTAAAATACTGTATAACCTCATTGGTAGAGCAATTAGAATCTTTTAGTCCAATCCAACAGCCTGATTTCATCATTTCATCAAAATCATCAACTTGTGTACTAGATCCCTACCTACATAAAGTATTTCCTTAAACAAATATTATTAGATGCAATGTTAAAAATAATGGTAACACTTTTTAATATGGTTCCATAATTAGCTCTTAAGTTCTTACTAATTTAGCAATAAGTAATCAAGCATTATTATAGTACTTTTTCAATAATTAATAATCACTATAATAAATATTTCTGTTGAGTAAAGAGTAACAGATTAATTAATATGGTTCTTTATTTACAGTTGGGGTCATAAGTTTATATATGCCTTGTAGAATCTCTAAAATATTAATAATTTATAATAATAATAATAATAATAATAATAATAATAATAATAAGAGATCATAAAATCTGCATCGTGTTTTTTTTATTTAGTTCTGCCCTGAATAAGCGATTTCACACAGCAGCTGTTTGCATGTAGTCCACAAGACACAATAATAACTGAATTTACACACATGAACCAGTTCAGAAGTTTCCATGCGCTCGATTATTAATACTGTGTGTGTTACCTGATGATCAGCGACTGTTTTTATGTTTTGTGATAGTTGTTCATGAGTCTCTTGTTTGTCCTGAGCAGTTAAACTGCACACTGTTCTTCAGAAAAATCCTCCAGGTCCTGCACATTCTCTACTTTTCCAGCATCTTCTGCATATTTGACTCCTTTCCAGCAGCAGCTCTATGATGCTGAGATCCGTCTTTTCACACTGAGGACAGCTGAGGGACTCGAACACGACTATTACAAAAGCTGCAAATGTTCACTGGTGCTCAAGAAGGAAACACGATACAATAAGAGCCAGGGGGTGTAAACTTTTGAACAGGCTGTAAATTGTTATTATTTAGTTTAAAGATCTTATTTTTTTCATTTAGTTCTGTCCTTCAAAAGCTACGTAAGATATTTACATTTTTCCCAGAAGACAAAATAATAACAAATTACACCGATCGTCCTGTTCAAAATTTGTAAGGAAGAAAGGAAGCAAGGAGTCTTCTTCCATAAAGGTTTAAAAACAAAAACATTCTTCTTACATACCATGACCACACTGTTTTTCATGAAATCTGTTTAGTGTTAGGTTACATAAAGTAATGGATTGTCCCATACTTGTCCCTGTGCAAGTTGCTGCTATAGAAAGTATAATGTATTAGAATGTGTAATATAAATTTGTGATTTGCAGCTGCACTACTGAGCTGCTATTATAGGACATTATTCAACTCCTTCTGACCAATCACACTCAAAAATTCAAGAGCACCATGGTATAAGTCAAAGTATAAGTCAAATTAACAACTGTCTTTATCTATACTTTTTTAAAATGCAGTTTGGTTTTATGGTGGTCATCTGTCTGTGTGTACTGATAAATTAATAACCTATTAACATATAATATCATAGAGTAGTCTAAGGCCTGGTTTATACTTCTGTGGGAACATGTATTTGCATGTTTGTGTGGCAAACAGAGACGTGGAAGCTTGCATCCCGCTAAAGGGCTAACTGCATGTCATGTGTATCTGTGATGGCTTTGATGGTCATTAACATTTTCCATCACCACATCTGGTACCTTCCATCTTCTATAACCATTCTGCTGCTCCCCAGCCCCTTTCTGAAATAGTACAAATCTTATACAAAAGAGCTTGTGATAACAACAGATGTAAAACTTGTAAAAATGTCAGATAAGACACTCTGTTAGTTATTCATTCTATTACTGAAGATCCTTTCAACAAAGCTAGCACTGCTTGACTAACCCATTGTCACAAAGCAGCTTTATAGTTTTAATCTTTAATTATAATTATAATCATGCAACTCTCTTCTCATCGGGATCCCTATTAAGAGCATCCAGAAACTCCAGCACATGTGTGTGTGTGTGTGTGTGTGTGTGTGTGTGTGTGTGTGTGTGTGTGTGTGTGTGTGTGTTCTACCAACTGACAGAGAAAGATGATGTCCGTGCAGATGCATGGACATACACATTACAGCAGTGTAATATGTTACTTTCTTGACAGACGAATATTTTTTCTGTAACATTTAAATTTTTTTGTTTGAAAAGTAATGTTTGGAAATTTAAAATGTTTTTGCACTGAATATGACATTTTCATAACTGCAGGTCACAGCGACAAGCCAGCTAATACCAAAGCCTACATACTACTTAATGTAGCAGGGCTGGTGGCTCATGGAAGGGTGCGCTCGTTTTACACATGCTTCGGTGATTGCGGATGACAATGGGGTCATCTTTACTCAGGTAGAGTCGCATGAGGATCCAGAATGTATGAAACGAATATTCAGAGAGACAACCATTACAATGGAAAGACATTCATTCAACACCAGTAATCAAAACCCAGGTGAAACTCTCAAGGTATACGTAAGTGCACTGAGAAATGATGCAAAAACATGCAACTTTAGGACATTACAAGACAAACTGAGTATGGGTAGGCTGGTGTGTGGAATACGAGGCTATAGTGTCAGAAACATGCTACTCAGAGAAAGTGAACTGATTCTAACTAAAGCCATTAAAGCCTGCCAGTTAAACAAGCTCACGCACCATTTAAAAAAAGGACATAAAGACAAAAAGCAGTGAAAGGACCAGTCTACAACAAAGGACATCACAAACTGCAAAAACTGTGGTTTAAATCATCCAGCAAGACAAGATCAATGCAAAGCATATGAAAAACAGTGCCATTATTGCAAGAAGTTCAACCATTTTAAGTCACAGTGCAGGTCAAGTAGGTAACAGAAAATTACACAAATAGCAGTGATGAGTCATGCAAAATCGACAGACGATCACTAGATGCTAGTGAAATTAGCTCAGTAGAAGAAAAAGTAACAGAAAAACCAGAACTCCATTGCTGTATTACAGTCAGTGCGGCAAAATTTAATGTCATTTCAGCCAACACCTACAAATCTGAGAAGCTGAGAGAGAAACTTAACAGACAGAAGACAGCAAAACCTATAGCATATCATGGAACTGGTTGCATTGATCCTATACATTTAATTGAATTGCTCATAAATTGGCTTCACAAATGTCCAGTGCTACCATGTATTCTGTGCTGAATGGCAAAAGCTCATTCTGGTAAATCAAACTGGATTATGAATCTTTCCTTCGCACTACTTTTCCCACCCCATTTGGCCAATATGGTTTCCTAAGGATGCCATTTGGCATATTTGACATCCAACAATGTATTGTCACAATTGTTGAGTTACAGTATGATTTTAGGTACTTTTGTGTAAAGAAAGGCTGAAATTGTGTGTTTTGGGCAATGATTTTCTGTGCCATGTTTTTATTGCAATTGCCAAATTACGCCACCAGGGGGAGAATCCACCAAATTGAGCGCTAGTTGTGACCGGCCAGGCCTCCGTTTCTCAGACAGAGAACGGCCTGCTGAACGAGCACAAGTAACGTCTCCTGTCTCTGCTTTTTCCTGTATAACACAGGACATCTCATCTGTCTACCGGTCAATCCTGCTTGAGGCCTGTAACACATACATTTGGCATCAGAAGTCTTTCAAGAGCAATGTAACAAATCCATGTTCCATGTGCCGTAATTGTTGATGACATTATTATTGGTGGGAAAGGAGTGAAAGAACATGATGAGAAATTGAGAAAAGTACTAAACAGGACACACAAGTTAAGATGAGGTTGAATCCCCTCTAGTGTAAGTTCCAGCTCATAGAAATAAGCTATGTTGGCTATGTCTTCACTGATCAACGATTAAAACCTGACCCTGCCAAGGTTCAGGCAATAAGCGAACCTTGCTTCCACCTGAAGACAAAGCTTCTCTATGGCAGTATTTAGGTATGAAAATTTTACATTAGCAAGTTTATACCCAGTTTCAGTGAAGTGTCAGGACCCTTTGGTCAGTTGTTAGACAGGGATGTACCTGGACACCACATCAGCAAGATGCTGTTAACATGCTGAAGAAGATACGTACAAATTGAAAATGACCTATTGGCAGTGGTATTTGTATGCTTCAAGTTCTGCTACTACATATATGGAAAGCCATACACCATCAACCTCTGATATCAGTGTATGTATGGCACTTAAACCTCACCAACAGAAGGACATTACAGCTCTATCCAGTCCCTAAACTGCCATGGTCAACTGTGGCCATTGACATTTCCAAATGGAACAATCACCACTATCTAGTGTTAGTTCAGTCATACTCAGGTTGGTGTAAACCTGATTCTCTGAACAACCTCTCCCCCCAAAGCATGACAAAACAACAAAACAACCTGAAATGAAATTTTTCTGTCCATGGTGTACACAAACTGTTATCAGACAATGACATGCAGTTCACGAGTCAGGCTTTCTGTGACTTTGTAAAATTGTGGGACACTGTCACATTGTTTCTAACCCTGTTGAACATCTGGAACATACCTTGAGATACCACACTGAGTTCACCTGCACAAAGATTAATGTCCAGAGCAACATGCTCTAACCCACCTGTCAGCATACGCCTGTTGAAGCCAAAGTCATTGAACACCATGACAATCAAGACTCAGCTGTCAAAGCAAAGAACAGTGTCAAAGGCATACTATGCTCGGAGCACCAAACTACTCACTCACCTGCATTATTCCCAGGTAGTCTAACTGCAGACATCTAAAGGCCATGACAAGACTGGAGTGATCAAGAAGACTGAACCCAGATCCTACACTCTAGAGTCTGAAGGCAATGAGTATCGCAGGAATCAACATCTTCCCGTGGCAGAGCCCCAGGCACCTCAAGCACAGACTGAACTTCAGATCCTGGACCTAGTTCTCAGGAAATACAGCAAATGCTGAACAAAACTCTTCTGTGGAATCAGTAACACAGCAGTTGGCCTATCATACCAGATATGCCATTCCTAAGTATTCTTCCTAATTGGTAAAAAAAAAAAAAGACTATTTCTTGTTCTATTTGGAAGTACTAAACTAACAGAGGGGGATGTAGACAAATGTGTTATTTTTGTCCCATTATGCCAGCTATCATTATCTCATTAGGCCCAATATAGTTCATGTGGAAGGACACACCTGCATGAACATGTCATGTTCTGTGCTTTATGGAAGCCAACATCTTTGTTTTGCTGTTAATACAGTGACTGTTAAGTTTACAAATGCTTCCAATCAAATTAATCTTCAGTTTGGGAGACTGGTAAGGAGCTTATTAATGATATCAGCATCATCACAATTACAGGTATAAGCATTAACTAACAATATACATATGTGACAAAGTAGAACTGTCATGACATATTGTCTTGCAAAAGTATTCTGTTTGGCCCATCCTGGTTCACTACTTTGTTTGGAGCTTCTTTTACCTGAGAATCACATGCTGCTGCTGAGGATTTCCCCACATTGATAGCCTATGGATTACTGTGCACAGTCCAACTTGAATAGCCTAATTATTGCACTTACCAAAACAGCTGATGCCCAAGTCTCACCCATTCTTCAGTGAATGATGGTTTGGATTTGGATACTATAAAGTTAAAACCTTAAATGAATTTTTTTTTAAATGCTTGTACTGAAGATCCTTTCAACACACTCAGTAGAGTTGTGAAAGAGTAATTCAATTCAATTCAATTTTATTTGTATACTGCCTTTAACAATGGACATTTTCACAAAGCAGCTTTGCAAGCAAGAGGGGACTAAATCTGAAATGGGATGTTCAACAAACACATACATGGATGTGACAGGTCAGGTGTTCACATACTTTTGGCCATATAGTGTATGTGTGTATAAAAAATATATTTTACAAACTTAAACCGCTCATACTTAAACATCACTGACCACACATTTAACACCTTCAGTAAGAGGAGTGTATCTCAGAATAAAACAGAGTTTTTTTGTTGTTTTTCTTAGATACAACAAACAGGAATTAATCAGTGTGAAAGTCATCAATTAATTCTGGCGCAACCAGTTCCCATCATGACTCACATAACTGGTTGAATGGAGATAACGATTGGGGAACTCTTTCTGTCTTACTCTGGAGTCTCCGCAGGAGTCAGTCCTCAGGCAGGTGTGGGGAAAGTCACCAGTCCCAGGGTGAGGACCTCAGAGTTGGAGCTTTTCCAGTGGACAGTGGACCAGTGGACACGAGGGTTGCCTCTATGAAATTTCAAGTTTCAAGAAGAAAACCTCATTTATTCGAGGGTGTTAATTTTTTTTATTTTTTTCTCCCTAATTAGGGTTACATCATTTATAGCCACACTATTCACTTTTGTTAACAGCTAGTGAAACTGCTTTTTTTTTTTTTTAGCTATGAAAGAGGACTGCAGATGTGCCCCAGGATTGTCCAGGTGAATCAAAAACAAGATAGTTGGGTGAAGCTTTTGGCTTTAACTACTTCTATATTAGAACTGTGTGCTGGGTAAAATGTAAAGCATAATTAATTGTCTTTGCAGCTCATTTGGAATCAGCTCAGGGGATTGACTTGGCCATTGCGGAGCATTCCACTTCTTTAACTTAAATATTTCTGAAGTATTTGGTTCACTGTCCATATGCAATGTGAAGCTCTGTCTATGAGCAGATAATATCGCTCTGTACACTTCAGAATTCATCCTTCTCCTTTCTTAGCAGTCACATCATTGACAGGAGGCAGTCGTGGCCTAATGGTTAGAGAGTCGGACTTGCAACCCGAAGGTGAACCTGAAGGTCGCCGGTTCGAGGCGGGGAGGGATTGTAGGTGGGGGGAGTGAATGACCAGCACCTTCCTCCACCCTCAATACCACGACTGAGGTGAGACCCTTGAGCACTGATCCCCCAACTGCTCCCCGGGCGCCGCAGCAAAAAAGGCTGCTCACTGCTCCGTGTGTGTTCACTACTGTGTGTGTGCACTTGGATGGGTTAAATGCAGGGCACAAATTCCGAGTATGGGTCACCACACTTCACTTCACTCACTTATTGATAAATACAAGAGAACCAGCTCCACTGGCAGCTGTACTCGCCCACACCATGAGCAGTTCCTTCACTGACAGAATAATGAAATAATGAGGGAATAACATGTGCCTGGTTATGGAGCATTTGGGCAGCCAATTAACAATTACTGCCAAATATAAAGACAATGTATCTCAAAGGTAAGATCAGCATGGATGTAAATGCAAAGTGCTATATATAAATAAAGATAACAACAACAACAATAATAATAATAATAATAATAATGTGACCATGAGGAAGTAATGTGCAGTATAGGGTTAAATATATATAAATATATTTTATTGCAACTGCGTCTGATTAACAACATTCTTTTTTATTTCCTGCAGCAATCTTAGTGTTTTATTATTTTATTTCTATCCTGTAAAATGTGGTCTTTTATGCTTATTTTTATGTTTTTATTGTTATATGTGAGTGTGTATTTATGCGTAATCCTCGATCCTGGAACATGAGCGCATGAATAAAAAGAGTGACACGAGTAAGCAGGAAGACTCCTGAACAGCAGATGATTATCAGCCAATCAGAAGCGCAGAACCGAGTGGCATCAAACTGACTGACCAATAGGAGCGCGAGCATCTGCAGCGCTACAGCACGGGTTTAAAACTCCGCACACACGCGCTCTGAAGTTCACTTCTGCACTTTTCAGCTTCGCGGAATTAATCTTTTTCCCCCTCGGCAGGTGAGTAAACACACAGATGTATTTATTTATTACTTTATTTATTTATACACGGTTGCTGTCGGTAAACCGGTAGGACTGACTTTATTAGTGTTTATCATCACACAGCATGAAATATATTTTAAAATACAAATATAGGGAATATTGCTAAAGTGGGAGAAGAGGTGAAGTGGGACACCTAAACCTGAAACTGTGTGTGTGTGTGTGTGTGTGTGTGTGTGTGAGAGAGAGAGAGAGAGAGACAGAGACAGAGAGACAGAGAGAGAAAATGTACCACTGCTTATTCAGAATCAGAAAGAGCTTTATTGGTGAGTGTGCTCACACACATAAGGAATTTGACTTGGTGAGTGAAACTTCCAGCTTTACACAGATCTGACAGCAAAACGCATAATAACAAGAATAAAAAAAAAAAGTACAGAAGAGACTTGGTACATAGACTTGGTACAGATGCTATGTACAGCTATGCAAGAGAACCATATGATTCAGATGTAGTACAGTCACAGCATCAGTGTCAGACTTTAACATTATTTAATATTAGCTTTATGTTAACGCTGTTTAACTGCCTGTGTGTGTGTGCATAAGTGCAGGGTTTTTTTCCATCACAAGCTCAGGTTCTTCTTAGTACAGTAGCTCTGTCCGAAACGCTAGAACAGAGAGCTGTTTAATACTGTGTTATCGTCCTGATTGTTGTTATAATGTCCAGAACGTTGTGATCTTTGCAGTTTGGACGTGTGGAAATGACAGCGGTGGATGACAGATGTGCAGGAACACTCGGAGGTTCTACACTCCTGGAGGATGAGTGTGATCTCATACAAACTCCCACACGCTCACATACTCAGCGTAGAGATGCTCCAGTGGTGTTGGTGTGGAGAAACGTGGTGCTGATGAGTATGCTTCATGCTGCGGCTCTGTACGCACTTGTCCTCATCCCCTCAGCTTCAGCATACACACTGCTGTGGAGTGAGTCTATATATTCATGTTTACACTGTGCCATAATCTTTTCACACATCACATCACACTTTGCAAATACTTTACAATCTTATCAGGTACACAGACCTTATCAGTGCCGCCCTAGTATGAAGCATGGCCACCTCTGTAAGAGTTTATTATTATTATTATTATTATTATTATTATGATTATTAATCAGTGTGGTTACTGTCATATGCCATATGATGTAAAACTGAATGCCTTCCTAAAATCTCACTGTGATAGACCAGTTTGAATAATAACGAAACGGCCACTACACCACCTCTGTGGAATTTAAACTTCCAGCAGTTGTAATGTCAGGAACAAGAACTTTAGCTAGCTGACACAGAAGCGAACTCTTCCCCGACCACAATGTTCACAATGAACAAACAGGTGACAAACAGGTTAGATGCCATAGATAGATAACATTGTATTTCTTCAGCTCCTTATTAGCTATCATTAGCAAATTATACTGTATTTGTAACATTGGTGTACTTCAGAAGATGTAGCCTAATATTACACCATGTGGACAAAAGTATGTGCACCCCTGACCATCACACCCACAAACATAGTTTATGTTAGTTGTGACTTTTTTGTAGCTTGCTAGATGACAAACAAATGTTGCTTAGCAGTGTGCCTTGTGTGTGTGTGTGTGTGTGTGTGTGTGTGTGTGTGTGTGTGTGTGTAGCTGTGTTCTGTTTGCTGTTCAGTGCATTGGGTATAACTGCAGGAGCGCACAGACTCTGGAGTCACAGATCATATAAAGCCTCACTGCCTTTACGAATCTTCCTCGCTGTCGCTAACTCCATGGCCTTCCAGGTAACACACACACGCACACACAAACATAATAACACATGCTTTAAACCACAAACCGTTTTTTCGGAAAGGTTCACAGGGCGTCTGGTTGGCATTAAACGTGTCACGACTGGGATCCCTCAGGATGCAACAAAGAGGTTTTTACTTTCATGCTGTTACATGCGAGTGAAACAGACAGATATAGATCATGTTCATTAGCATTAAACAATTGTGTAACCATGAAGATCAACATGGACATTAAAATGACCATTAAAATGAATGTGTGGCTGAGCATGATCCATTTACAGTGTTCGTTCATCCTTACTAACTGCCTCATCAGAGTTGCAGTGGTTTAAATTAGGCTACTAGT
Source organism: Pangasius djambal (assembly GCA_022985145.1). NCBI lineage: Eukaryota > Metazoa > Chordata > Actinopteri > Siluriformes > Pangasiidae > Pangasius > Pangasius djambal. Next base: position 25,576,859 of record CM040986.1, on the reverse strand, counting down.
TAGATTATTTTGGGATGTAGAACCAACTAAATTTGAAAATAATGGGCAGATACAAATAAATAAAAAATAACTGTGCAGACGGGATTAAAAAAATTCCTGCACACATCTAGTTTTGACTGATTAAAAAAAGGAAAGATGTTAAACCATGCCCACTTCAGGTTTAAATCTAAATACAGATACAGTCTTGCGTTTTGGTTACATGCTAACCATTTGATAGTAGAATGTATAATGTACTTTTTTTTGTCTGTTTATCAGAATGATATTTTTGAGTGGTCTCGAGACCATCGTGTTCATCATAAGTACTCAGAGACGGACGCAGACCCCCATAATGCCTCTCGGGGATTCTTCTTTGCTCATATTGGCTGGCTGCTTGTGAGGAAACACCCCAATGTCATTGAGAGTGGACAAAAACTGGAGCTCAGTGACCTGAAGAATGACAAAATCGTCATGTTCCAGAGAAGGTGAGACCAATGACGGTATATATGAGTGGACAACATGGCATGAATTTGTTGTTTTAATTATTCAGTGCACAAGTTTTGTCAACCGGTTTTACCCTAAAATAAAATAAAGTCTTTGTACCAATCCACAGTATTCTCATGGTGATCTTTAGGCTATCCATGCGGTCCATCCTCAGCAGCAGTAAGAGATGTTCAGGTGAAAGAGGCTCCAAGCAGAAGTAGGGCATCAGGATGGATCAGGCAGGTCTGGAGAGCAGAAGGGGTCAGGATCAATCGTGGTATCTCAGGAGTAGCATGGGTAGCTTGAGAGAGAGAGAGAGAGAGATTATTAGGTATGCTAATTGTCCCGTAATGGTTCGAGAGAGAGGACAGAGGCAGTGAGACAGAGGGAGTAGGGGTGGATTTGTGTGGGGGTTAGAACATAGATTATTTGTTATGCTCTTCTCTTGTAACTTATAATTATCTTTGAGAACCTGTGCTTGCCTAAGACCCTAAGATTACCTGCTATGTCCGGTGCCCTGGCTCCCGGTATACACCTAACTAAAGCTGCTCCTATAACCAAAGCTCTTTCAGGTTTCTCAGTGGGTGCTTCACTGAGGAGAGCAAACCTGTTGGACACGTGAAGCGGAGAGGAGCAGTGCTCCCGTGTACAAGCCTTAGAGTTAGCTTTGGCTTTGCAATAATGCCACCAAGTCATCACCCATTCGCCCTGCAGTGAGGGCTCTAATGCCGGAGTTGGGGGATTGCTGTCTCTGCCTAAGGCATCCAGACTTTCCCCTGCAGAAATTACACTGCTCTCACTCTCACTAACCCTCTCTAGAGTCTGGATGCGCACCTCTAATGCTGCAATCTTCTCTGTCAGAGACCTAACTTACAATAATGTCATAAAGCAAGCTACTACTAACTACAGAGGAAGAATGACTAAACATCCTGCACTTGACTGAACAAGCTGAATATTTGCCATGATGAATATTTAACGTACCTTAGTGGAATGATTTTAGGCAGATCTGATGTGGATGGCCTCCTTTTGCTGTCTTTAGATGAAAAAATGAGAAAATGAAAATGCATCAGTAGGGGAAAGGTAAAAGTACAAATGAAAATGATAGTGCAAAGTTATTGATGTAAAAATAAAATGGTATAGTTTAAACTCCGATGCAGATGAGAAACTCCCAGCAAATTATTTGAAAGCCTTGTTAGTGAACGTTATTTCAAAACAATGTTGGCAATAGCAGAACGTGATATCTCATTTACACTGGTCAGCCATAACATTAACACCACTTGCCTAATATCGTGTAGTTCCTCCTTGTGCTGCCAAAACAGCTCTGACGCGTCAAGGCCTGGACCCCACAAGACCTCTGAAGGTGTGTGCGGTTTCTGGCACAAGACATTAGCAGCAGATCCTTTAAGTCCTGTAAGTTGTGAGGTGGGGCCTCTATGGATCGGATCCACATCCCACAGATGCTTGATCAGACTGAGGTCTGGGGAATTTGGAGGCCAAATCAACACCTTGAATTCTTTGTCATGTTCCTCAAACCATTCCTGAACAGTTTCTGCAGTGTGGCAGGGAGCATCATCCTGCTGAAAGAGGCCACTGCCATTAGGGAACACCGTTGCCATGAAGGGGTCTGCAGCAATGTTTAGGTAGGTGGTACGTGTCAAAGTAACATCCACATGAATGCCAGGACCCGAGGTTTCCCAGCAGAACATTGTCCAGACCATCACACTTCCTCCGCCAGCTCGCCTTCTTCCCATAGTGCATCCTGGTGTCATCTCTTCCCCAGGTAAGTGACGCACACGCACCCGGCCGTCCACATGATGTAAAAGAAAACGTGTTCATCAGACCAGGCCACCTTCTTCCATTGCTTCATGGTCCAGTTCCAATGCTCATGTATCCACTGTAGGAGCTTTCGGTGGTGGACAGGGTCAGCATGGGCGCTCTGACCGGTCTGCAGCTACGCAGCCCCACACACAGCAAGCTGTGCTGCACTGTGTGTTCTGGCACCTTTCTATCAGAGCAGCATTCACTTTTTCAGCCGTTTGTGCTACAGCAGCTCTTCTGTGGGATCGGACCAGACGGACCTTCACTCCCCACACGCATCAGTGAGCCTTGGGAGCCCATGACCCTGTTGCTGGTTCACCGGTTCTCCTTCCTTGGACCACTTTTGGTAGGTACTAACCACTGCATACCGGGAACACCCCACAAGACCCGCTGTTTAGGAGATGCTCTGATCCAGTCATCTAGACATCACAATTTGTCAAAGTCACTCAGATCCTTACGCTTGCCCATTTTTCCTGTTTCCAACACATCAACTTCCAGAACTGACTGTTCACATGCTGCCTAATAATCCCTCACCTTTATAGGTGCCATTGTAACGAGGTGGTTTTAATGTTATGGTTGATCAGTGTGTTTGATGGGCAGTTAAATATGGAATTGTAATGATGACTTCACTGACCTTTTATGAACATCATCACATAGCAGCTACTGTGCAAAATGGTGGTATAGATACAGCGGATTTGTTTCTGTTCTAACTTTTTCCTATAAACATTATATTATAGATACTGCACTTTCAGAGCCTGGGTAATTAGTTTTAAGTGGTAGAATAAATAATAATGTATTAAAAATTGATAGCTTTACGCCCTTCAAGGGCTGACAAAAATGCTGATGTGGCCCTGCTTTAAATGCACTTTTATAAACTATGCTTATAATGATGTAAATGTAAACATTGTAAACAGTGTTGCTCTGAATTCATATTTGTGTTTAATAGACCTGTTTTCACAGTTCTGTGTTACAAGTGTGGAGGTAAGTAGTAGTATTTGAAAACCTCTGGTGAGAGACAGCAGTGTCCCTAAATGCATAAATAGTTGAAACGAGCATCCAAACTTAGTTGGTGTCCTGTAGCCTCTATTTTTATAATACCGCTACCTGTGCATGTGTGTCTGAAATTTTAGCATTATGAATAACATAAGCTACCAAGGGAGGAATGGTGGATGGAAAGAAGGATAGACAGATAAATATAGTAATGAAGGGTTGGAAGGATGATTAGGGGTGGACATTGGTGAGGAGGGAATGGGTGGCTGGAGAGAGATCGATGGATGGGGAGGGGAGATGGTGGATGGAAGGATATATTATGAGATGAAGAAAAGGATGTGGGGATGAAAGGAGAGATGGAGGAGACATGTATAGAGAAGATATGGATGGAAAGCGGGATAAGGAATGTGTGTACGGATGGAAAGAGCGAGCAGTGGAGGCAGAGAATGATGAACCGAGGGATGTAAGGGATAAAATGTAATGCTTTCTTTCTTATTTTCTGTCTGTCTGTCTTTTCAGGTACTATAAGTCCTCTGTGGTAGTGATGTGCTTCCTTATCCCAACAATGTTGCCATGGTTCCTGTGGACGGAGTCTCTGTGGGTGGGTTTTTTTGTACCTGCCCTCCTCAGGTACACGCTGGTGCTAAACGCCACCTGGTTAGTGAACAGTGCTGCCCACATGTGGGGGAACCGGCCATACGACGTGAACATCAACCCACGGGAGAACACCTTTGTCGCCTTCAGCGCCATCGGTGTGATTTACTTTCCTGCTCATAAACACTCTATATCTATCTCTCATATACACTCTATATCTATCTCTCATATACACTGAATATCTCCTGCTCATATACACTCTATATCTATCTCTCATATACGCTTTATATCTATCTCTCATATACACTGAATATCTCCTGCTCATATACACTCTATATCTATCTCTCATATACACTCTATATCTATCTCTCATATACACTGAATATCTCCTGCTCATATACACTCTATATCTATCTCTCATATACACTGAATATCTCCTGCTCATATACGCTCTATATCTATCTCTCATATACGCTCTATATCTATCTCTCATATACACTCTATATCTATCTCTCATATACACTGAATATCTCCTGCTCATATACGCCGAATATCTACTGTTTATATATGCTGTATATCTGTCTCTCATATGATGTCACATTTTCACAGACAGATTGCGTGTTTAGGTCTGGTGTTATTCTTTAAACTTGTAGATCAGTAGTGACTCTACTGTAATGTACAGTACTGAACTGTACTGTTCTTCTCATGAATTTTCACATTAATATAAATGATCAATTATTAATTTTTCAGGTGAAGGATATCATAACTACCACCACACCTTTCCATATGACTATGGTACCAGTGAGTTTGGCTGCAAGCTGAACCTCACCACCTGCTTCATCGACCTCATGTGTGTTCTGGGTCTGGCTAAAGACCGCCGCCGTGTCCCCACTGAGCTCGTCATGGCCCGCGCTAAACGCACCGGGGACGGGAGCCACAAGAATGGATAATGCGGTAAAAACTTCCAGAAAAAAATTTAAAAAAATTAATTTACAATTATTATAAATGCCAAGGGAATGGACATTGTGGGAAATATGTCAAATCATTAAAATATAATGATTATCATTAAAAAAGCCCACAGGAGTAGATAACACAATAAATACATCAAATTAATTAGCAATTATTATAAACCTTATAGGAGTGAATAATTCGGTAAACACTTCTAACTGATTAACAATTATTGTAAATGTTCTGTGGTGGATAATGCAGTATATATGTAAAATAAATAAATAATATCATTTACTATGCGGGAGTTCACTCAGCTCCTGATGCTGTTAGAACGTTTCCTTCCAAATGATGTGCAAAGGGCTAAAGATAGACAGACAGATCATATGATATATGAATCACGCTCCTCACTTTCCTTTCCTTCTTTTAACTCCATCTCTGTTGTAACCCCCACATCCATTTTAATTCCACCCCAACTTTAATCTT
>CM040986.1:25559075-25571467 GCA_022985145.1 Pangasius djambal | reverse complement strand
AAAAAAAATGGGGGGGGGGGGGCAGTCAGAATCAAAATTACAGTGTTGCACAGTGAGTACATCATTATTCAGGGGCACGCATTAAACCTGCTGTCTATGCCAAGACCTTTTAGGGGATTTGCCCACAATTTATGGAATGAATCATATTTACCTTTTAATACATATCCCAGTTTTTCCAGAGGTATATTTATGCTGATTCCTACTGAAATGAAAAATATCAATGAATTTCTTTTCTGTGTGAAACACAAACACAGAAAAACATCCTGCATATAAAAGGAACTGTGCAGGAGTAGAAACAACTTGTAGATAAAATCTCAAGTACAAATGAGAAATATAATAAAGAAAAAACACAAACAATACTGAATCTGTGAACCTCTCACATTCACCAACTGTGTCCAGAGCAGCCAGAGAAACATTTTCAGAAACAGAGACATTTTTCTTACAAATCATGTATTAAACGTGCTTAGTGTTACTCTATTCAGGAGTACCTGCGGGGAATTATTAGCATTGCTGAATTGATTCGAAAAAGGCATTCACCTCGGATGTAGACAAATAGGTGTCTTTCCCAGTTGCGTTAAGCACTTTTATGGTAGCAGGGTAAAAGAAGACACATTTAACTCCTGCCTCTTGTAGTCGTCTCCGAGCTTCCACCATCTCCACTCTCTTCTTCCGTACACCAGCCGTGAAGTCTTAAAAAAATGATACTCTCTTCCCCTTAATAGAAATGTCAACCATGCATCTTGCAGCATCTAATATATGTCTTTTATCTCTGTACGCGTGCTGTCACGTAAGCACTGGTCCCGGGTATTCCCCCTCACTTCTCCTCCAGGGCCCGGTACGATGTGTTCGCTCTAATTTGATTCGTCCGCCCTTTACATTCACTTATATGGTGGTCAAGATCCAAGTCTCATAGAAAGATATGGGGTCACTCCCCTCAGTGCCCTCCTTAAGGCCAACAATTCTAATGTTCTGATGCCGATTTCTGTTTACAAACTCCTCTATGCGATTTAGGGCCTTTTGCAAAAATGACTCAATAGCAGCCCCCGTTGAGCTGTTGGTTGTCCTAGAGGTCAGAGATTCTCTGTTCAGCCACTACAACTGTTTGAATCATATTGTCCAGTTTGCTATTTCTGAGATAGGCTCACATACCGCCTGTAATTTCTTGTCAAGCATGGACAAAGCTTTTTCAACTATGCAGTTAACTACACCCTCCGGAAGCATTGTTTCATTAGAGACAGTTAAGCCAGATGAGCTCATTCGTGATAAGCTCTTTTCATTCTTTCCATCTTGCTCATTAATTGTGCTCTTATTTTGGCATGTTGTTCTTGTTTGCTTTGGTTGTTTGGTTGTTTCCAAAATGTCTTGAGGACACATTCACAGCTCTCTACACCTTTAAAAAGGCTGAATGACTGTTAGAGAACATAGTTGGAGAAAATAATTTGAAGTATATGGTAAGGAGATCTACAGCACACATCTTACCACTCTCAGAGCATCACGTGACCCCTCTTTCTGAGTGTTTCTACATTTTTATTTAGCTCAAGGAACAGACACAGTCTCAATATGTTGGTACCTAAGTGATGACTCAGTGCAGCTACCACCACCTTTTCGGAGTACCACCTGGACATCCAGCAGTTCAGCGACCATAACCTGCTGTATGCTACATCGCCACGCCGCATTGAGATGGATCCAGAGCATCCTACAGCATCGGACATCGCCTTCGCTAATTTACACACCTCTGTAATGTTACTCTTAGTAACCTCAGACTGACGAAGGCGTATATCATTAGCTCCTACATGAATAACTATCTTTGAAAACCAGTGCTTGCCTAAGACCCTAAGATTACCTGCTATGTCCTGCGCCCTGGCTCCCGGTATACACCTAACTAAAGCTGCTGGTGCCCCTAAAGGCCTCACTAATTTCACGTGCCGCAAGATAGAGTCTCCTATAACCAGAGCTCTTTCAGGTTTCTCAGCGGGTGCTGCACTGAGGAGAGCAAACCTGTTGGACACGTGAAGCGGAGAGGAGTGGTGCTCCCGTGGGCGAGCCTTAGCGTTAGCTTTGCCTTTGCGATTATGCCGCCGAGTCGTCACCCATTTGCCCCGCTGTGAGGGCTCTAATGCCGGAGTTGGGGGATTACTAACTCCGCCTAAGGCATCCAGACTTTCCCCTTCAGAAACTACGCTGCTCTCACTCTCACTAACCCTCTCTGGAGTCTCTAATTCTGCAATCTTCTCTGTCAGAGAGCTAACTAATAAACACATCACAAATAAAGCTATTACTAACGACGGACGAAGAGAGACTAAACATCCTGCATTTAACACACTGGACAAGCTGAATGTTTGCCATGTTGAATGTTTAATGTACCTTAGTCAAACATTGTTGATATTTTAGATGGATCTGATGTGGATGGTCTCTGCTTGTTGTTTTTAGACAAAAAAACAAAAGCGTTCTTTGAGAAAATAAAAATGCGGCAGAAGGGGACAGTGAAAAATACAACAAAAGAAAACGATAGAGCAAAATTATTGATGAAAAAGAAAAAAATGGTATAACTTAAATGCCACAAAAGGCAAGAAAATCCCAGCAAATAATTCACAACCAGAAACTATATCACAGGAACCTTCACTAGCTGTCGAGTTCACACGAGCTGAGTACAACAGAGAGAGAACAGCATGTGGACCGCATACAGTAAGATGTTGTATTAACACTACTGGAGCACAGGCAGTAACAGCAAAATAAGTGGCTTGAACACCATGTAAGCATGGACCAAAACCACTAACATTAGCGTCCAGCTTAGATGAGTAATACTGAACTGGACGCATTTGACCACCATGATCCTGCATTAGACACGCAATCATAAACCCATCATACTCATGCACGTACTGATTCTGCACATGTAATTGTGAAATAAGACTGATGACTAAAATAGGATACATAACTATAAATTAACTATAAATTAATCTGTACTGCCATAAGAGAGAAGGAAATGACTTAGGACCAAACCAAAATGAACAGGTTCAGTTCTGTAAGTGTTAGAATTTTCCCCAGTCACATCAGAAATTACAGTGCTAGTTCTAGTTAGACGAAACCAAAATCTTTAGCCATCTCTGTTGCAATGGTTGATACTTGTGCACCGGCATCAATCAAAAAAATTGCATTCATGATCATTCACAGTCGCTCATTTGGTACTAAGAATTTTTGACCGGACCCCTATTGATCAAACTCTTATCATCAAACTAATTCCATCATCTAGCCAGTTCTGTGACAGGATGACCCACTCATCCATGCTGACATATCACAGGACCACAGGAACAGGAACACCAGATCAGATAGAGGATGATGATGATGATGATGATGATGATGATGATGATGATGATGATATCTGTCATCTGGGTCATCGCAGCATGCGGATGGAGAACATCACTGACCCACTGGAGTAACAAAAACTGTTGTAAATCTTTCTGGATTACCATCAAAATACTGCAGGTTCATCAGAAGTAAGATGACTGAAGAATCGGGAGACCGAGAGCCAGGTTATAATAAAAAGAGATGGTTTATTGCATGCACAAAGACAACCCGGGCATTCTATAGTCTAAACAAAAGTTGGACACAGCAGGCTTTTTATACTGATGTGTATGTGCAAGAAGGCACATGCAAGACTATATAATGTAACCATATTAATGTCTAAAAAAACATTCAGAACACATCAGAAGTGAACAAAGACAGTTACATAAATCATATTAAATTGATCTTAAAATTTATAATAAAATCATTTGTCCATTAACTATAGCATCAGAATATATTACAAAACCAGAAATAATCATGGTAAAACAGTAAAATAATCCCACAATAGATAGAAATTTGAATTGGTTGTTGTGGTGTTATGCGTCCGGTGTAAATAGAGAGAAAGTGTTTATTTATTTATTATCTTTGTAAAATATAGATAGGTACCATGATCAATGAATCATAGATAGCTAGAATACAGAAAAGGAATTTTATATATATTTAAAGATGCAGATAGGTAGATCATGATAGATAAGTCATAGATAGATATATAAGGGATGTAAGGTTTGATTCAATGTCTCAGGTTCAAACCCATGCCTCAGCATATAGGAGACCTGGGCAAACTGCGTAAGCCACAACCAATACTCGAGATATAGGAGCCAAGTGCAGAGCAGATAAGGAGGATGAACAGAAACCACCATGAGAAATAAATTATAAGCTCAGGCCAACACACTCTGTGTTGGTTATGGAGAAAAGAAACAAAGTGAAAAAACACTCTCCTGAAATACACAAATTAAAGATCATCCAGAGTAAGGTTGAAAGTCACAACCTCTGGGTTGGAAAGCAAGCACATTACCAGTGCACCACAAGGAGAACTAAAATCAGTGGGGGACCTAGGCTTAAGGGGTATGAGACCTGACACTGACCCTACAGCAAACCAAATCAAATAAACCCAGATGAGCTAGTGAGAAGAGGAACAAAGGAGAAACTAAAGGCATAAACTTAGGACCAACAGGGGAGAAACATCTGACTACTCGCTACAGAGAGCAAGTTTTCCCCCTGGCACAGAGGAAAGTCAAATTTTATTTACAAAGCACATTAAATAACATCATAAGACAAAGAATAAAAATAAGTTTGAAGAAAAGAAAAGACTTCACACAAAAGGGGAGACTGTTCCAGAGTCCAATCACAGAAAAGGCTCAATCACCCTTTGTCTTGGTATGACAATGGTGAACAAATAAAAGAAGTTGATTACAAGATCTTAGTGCTCTGGTAGGAGAGTAAGGGTGAAGAAGGTCAGTAATGTACTGTGAAGCAAGACCAGAAAGAGCTTTATATTCATAAAAAAGAACTTTAAAATCAATTCTGAACTTAACAGGAAGCCAGTGAAGAGATGCCAAAACAGGGGAAATATGATCTCTAGAGTACAGCTATAGTTTTCAAAATACCCTAACCCTAACCCTCAAGGCTGAGCATTTTTGCAACATGTAAGCAGCCCTTAAATAGGCCAGTCACAGGTGGAGATGCTTGCCATTACTACCTGAGAGGCATCTCTCTGTCTCCCTCTGGTGGCAGATGTGGTGGGCTGCCCCTTACAGATAGATAAGATAACACTATTGATCCCAAGGGGAAATTAGAGTGTTCCATCAGCATATATTTTGTTCGCATGCATTTTGTCAAAATGTATGCATATATATATATATATATATATATATATATATATATATATATATATATATATATATATATATACATACATCTATTTCCTATGGAAGCTCAAAAGCTTTGGTCTCCCTCCCAATATCCTTACAAACTTCTACAGATGTACCACTGAGAGCATCCTGACAGGGTGCCTTACTGTATGGTACGGCAGCTGCTCACTCCGCGACCGCAGGCCCTTCAGAGAGTTGTGAGAACAGCTGAAGTCATCATCGGAAACAGACTTCCATCCCTTCAGGACATCTTTCATCTGCAATGTCTGAGGAAGGCCCGAAAAATCACAACTGGTCCTAGTCACCCAGCACACAGTCTGTTTATCAAACTGCCATCAGGCAGGCGATACCGGAGCATTCAGTTAAGAACCAGCAGGCTGGAAAACAGCTTCTACCTGCAACCTTAATAACCTGTAAAACTGTCTCTAAAACTGCACTATTATCCCCCTTCATATCATATCAAACACTACAAAAACATCACGTCTTTTTTTAATCTTGCATACTTTGCACAACTACATTCACTACCTCAAAGCAAAATCTCCACCTCAACCTTGCACCTGCGCACCTTTACTTTTTTATTGTTATTGTATTGTGAATCTGTTGTAATCACTATTCTACATTTCTGTCTCTTAAATGTCTGTCTTGACTGCCCCTTTATTATTTATTTCTGATGTTATTATTGTACTGCTGTAGACTGCCTAAGCCTCACAAAAAGCATTTCAATGAACATTGTCACTGACACTTGTATATATGACAAATAAACTTGAAACTTGAAACTTGAAATAAAACAAAGTCATTATCTGGTGTGACGACCCTTTGCTTAATAAAACAATGTCTCAGGTGCAGTTTGATAAGGAAATGAGCTGGAAGTGTTACTGAGCATCTTGCAGAAGCAGCCGCAGTTCTTCTGGAGACTTTGACTATCGACTCGCTTCTTATTTCTGCAGCGAAACCCAGCAGCCTTCATTCTGTTTTTATCTGAAAAGCGTCTCTTATGGAATCTGCTGCTTTCTTTACTGACATACAAACATTTTTCTGTAACGTTTCATTTTGTGCCGGAAAACTAATGTTTGGAATCTAAAATATTATTGTACTGAATCGATTATGTAGTAAGTAATAAAATAAAAATCGATAACAAAGTTTGTACAAGGGTGCCTAAGGCTTTTGCACAGTACTGTATATTGTATACATATGTATACAAATACAAATTAAATTAAACAAAAATAATCGTAAATATGTGAATTTATCCTTAATGGACAAGCCAGAGGTGTCTGTGGCAAGGAAAAACTCGCTGAGATGATATGAGGAAGAAACCTTGAGAGGAACCAGACATTACATGGACAGTTAGCTTGCTTTTCTTCCACTAAGGGTTCTTGCATACGCATGGAAAGGAGTGTGTATGCACATCCTCATGCATAAGCACAACTTGATAAATCCCATTCAATTCATAGAAACATATGTACACACAGTTGATAAATGAAGCCCCTGGTTCAGATCCACTGAGAACAGAGATTATGTCCATTCAGTAGGGTTTAATCAGAATATAACAGGACCCACTCATTAAGGTGGACATACTTTTGATTTAATACTAACATTTGATTAACTATAGGAAATTTAGTCACACTACACTAGTCTGAAGCTACCTCAGATCATTACCTTATCTCATTTAAAATGTGTGTGTCAAAATATATGCCTATCACCATGCCACCGTGTCAAACATACAATCATGTCAGTTACTGTACATAGCTTTGTTGAAAATCTCCCAGAGTTATTGATTTTGACTGGTTCTCTGTCTGACCCCGCAGAACTCTATCAGGCCAATATCAAACCTCCCCTTTATCTCCAAGATCCTAGAAAAGGTTGTACCACAGCATTTATGCCCATACTTGCATAGGGCAGTTGTACTGATCAATCAGTTTGTACTGAGACAGCACTGATTAAAGTAGTAAATGACCGGAATGACAGGAATTTGAAGCAACATTAGGCACAGGCTTACAAGAAACTGGAAGATTGGAACAACATTGCCCAGTCTGATCTCGATTTCTGCTGCAATGCACAGATGGTAGGATCAGAATTTGCTGTCAGCAGCATGAATAAATTGAATCAAGTGATCTTGTGTCAACAATTCTACATGGAGGTGTAATGGTGTGGGGATTGTTTTCCTGGCACACGTTGGGCCCCTTAATACCAATTGAAAGTTATTTGAATGCCACAGTCTCAGTATTGTTGCTGACAATGTTCATCTCTTTATGGTCACAATTTAATCATCTTATAATGGCTACTTCCAGAATCATAAACCATCATGTCACAAAGTTTTCTCAAACTGGTTTCATGAGTTCACTGTATTTCAATGGGCTCCCCAGTCATCAGACCTGAATCCATTTCTTTGAGCTCCTTTGAGATGTGTTAGAACATGAGATTCACAGCATTAATGTTCAGCTGACAAATCTGCAGCAATTTTGCCATAAAATTATATCAACATAGACAAGTATCTCAAATGAATGTTTCCAACATCTGGTAGAATCCAAGCCACAAAGAACTGAAGCTGCTCAGTGGTCACTGGTTAGTCTTTATCTCCTACATAAAAGTCAAATGAACCACATCAAAAACTAAAACTGAAACATATGAAAACTTGTGTTGACTTGATCAACATCTCCTGTCCTTTCCTGTAGTGGTCGTACTCTGCCTCCAATCAGATTTGGTTAACGTAAAATCTATGTAAAGTAGGAAAACAAACACGCAGCAGTTTGCATAAGCCATAAAGCCTGAACAAAACAAACAACAACTCATGCTGTCAGATCCTCCTTCAAGGCTCTGAAGGACACTGAAATGTAAATGAGCAAGAACATTGATTACTTTCTTCATATTTTAGGTAGGTTTCAGTACTCTACTGCAATACTTCAGTTATTTCCTAAATTTGGGATAATTAAACGATATATCTTGACAATAATTTCTTATTTTTAGTAATAATATAAGTTATAGTCCATTGTAGACACACTCAAATATAGCCTCTAATGAAGACAGACTCCTGCAAGCCAAAGGAGCCCTGGGCCCAACATTGTAGGATGGGGCTGCTGATCAGAAGCTTTACAGCTGAAGAGCTTTATAGCTCATAGTCTTAGAACAGGCCTAGTTAATTGGAGACATTCCAGAATCAAGACCAGGTAGCAGACAAGCAGGCTAAACCAAAAATGTAGACATATTCATAAAGTTTGTTTTAGTAACCTAATTGACATAAAATTAGATCATACTGAATGCACAGCCAGCACCTTTGATCTGAAGCTAGGACTGATGAATATTAGATCTCTCACATCTAAAGCGCTTGTTAATGAAACCATTACTGATCAGGAGTTTGATGTACTGTGTTTAACAGAAACATGGATTAAACCAAATGAGTTTGTAGCATTAAATGAAGCTAGTCCTCCCAGGTACAGTTACATACATCAGCCCCATCTAACTGGCAAAGGAGGAGGCGTCGCAGTCATCTATAATGATAATAATAAATAAAATAAAATAAGTCTATCCAGGTGATTCCGCTAATTATTATTTACAGACCCCCAGGGCCATATTCTGAATTACTATGTGAATTTGTGGATTTCATCTCTAACCTGGTTATTTCTTTAGACAAAGCATTAATTGTTGGAGACTTTAATATTCATTTTGATAATCCAGAAGACCCTCTGAGAACTGCAGTTGTGTCCATTCTAGATTCATTAGGGGTTAATCAGAGCGTAATAGGACCCAACCCATCGAATTAAATATAGAAAATAAAGTCACATTTCCGCAGTCTGAAGCTATCTCAGATCATTACCTCATCTCATTTAAAATGTGTCTTAATCATAATATATGCACCTTGCCACATCACCGGGTCAAACGTACTTCAATTCAATTCAATTTTATTTGTATAGCGCTTTTAACAATGGACATTGTCACAAAACAGCTTTACAGAAATAAATGGATTAACAAAAAATATATTATAAATATGTGAATTTATCACTGTGAATTTATCCCTATAAATAAATCCCTTCTATTATTGTGCACTATAAGGACAAGTAGTGCAATTGTGCAACCAATAAATTCATCACAGTTTCCGCAAGAAGGCCAGTTGGTTAAAATCTATCCACTGTCCACTGATGGAGTCCTGAGTATGAAGCTGCTCGTGGCAACCACAGCCCCAAAGCCACTACAGCAATCGCAGTACCAAGCCATTACAGTACAGCTCCCCATATGTGATCCCCAAACCATCTCCACAGCCCCCAGGTGGCACCATCCCCAGCAAACAAAACGGTGCTTCAGGCCATCCATATGGGGCCACCCCCAGCAGCAGCAAGCGAACTCAGCCGATGAGAACTCCAACCAGAAGTAGGGCATCAGGATGGGTCAAGCAGCGAGGAGGAGCAGAAGGGGCATCAGGATGGGTCAGGCAGCGAGGAGGAGCAGAAGGGGTCAGGATCACTGGCATCTCAGAAGTAGCATGTGTAGCTCGACAGAGAGTGAGGGAGAGAGAGAGAGGAAGAGAATGTTAGATAAGCTTTGTCCTCTAATGGTGAAGCACAATATACTTTGCGTGCAGAGTGCAAGCAGAGACTCTGGCAAGACTAGCTATGACAGCATAACTAAAAGGGAGAGCCAGAAGCACATTCTTATTCACAAAAGGCTTGACTAAACAAATATGTTTTCAGCCTAGACTTAAACACTGAGACTGTGTCTGAGCCCCGAACACTAAGTGGAAGGCTGTTCCATAACTGTGGGGCTTTGTAAGAGAAAGCTTGATAGGTTGATATACACTGAAGAAAGATCAATGTATCTACAATTCAATAACTGACTATGTACTCAACTCAACTCAACTCTATTTATAAAGCACTTTCAACACCACAAGTGGAACCAAAGTGCTGTAAACCAAAAACATAAAATCAAAACAAACATAAGACATACGCCACTTACAAAGCATTATCAAATATAAAATTACATTTTAAACGGGAACATGGAACCATAAGAAGCAATTGGTCATTTGAGCGCAGAGATCTACTAGATTTACAGGGACTGATTAAATCAATAACATACTCTGGGGCAAGACCATGCAGAGCCTTATAAACATACAACAGCACTTTGTAATGAATTCTGTATCGTATGGGTAACCAATGCATTTACACAGGAGTAATATGCTCTCTCTTCTTAGTGCCCGTTAAAAGTCTGGCAGCTGAATTCTGAACAAGCTGCAACCGAGAG
The DNA here is from genome assembly GCA_022985145.1 of Pangasius djambal. NCBI lineage: Eukaryota > Metazoa > Chordata > Actinopteri > Siluriformes > Pangasiidae > Pangasius > Pangasius djambal. The sequence continues at coordinate 25,561,025 of CM040986.1, read as the reverse complement.
AGAGAGGCCTGACTCACACCCAGATACAACACATTGCAATAATCCAAACGGGATGACACAAAGGCATGAACAACCTTCTCCATATCTCCAAAAGAGAGGATAGACTTCAATTTAGATATAGATCTAAGATGGAAAAAGCAATTCTTAACAACAGCATTGATTTGCCGGTCAAATTTAAGTTCGGAGTCAAAAATTACACCAAGGTTTCTCACGCAGAACAGTTTTTTCCCAGGAATCAACTCCAAATCAAGACCTGGAGTATTTGACTGTTAAATGCAGACCCTTTTACCTTCCTAGGGAGTTTACCATTGTTTTAATAACTGCTGTTTACATTCCACCGGATGCTAATGCTAGCTCGGCTATCGGTCATTTACATGGTAGCATTAGCAAGCAGCAGAGCATGTACCCGGAAGCTGTGCAGATCATAGCAGGGGATTTTAATCATGCAGACTTAAAAGTAGCACTCCCTAAATTCCACCAGCATGTTAAGTGTGCTACTAGGGGAGAGAACACTCTGGACAAGGTATATTCTAACATCAAAATGGGCTACAGGGCCAGACCACTACCTCATCTGGGCCAGTCTGACCATCTGTCCTTGTTTTTAACTCCAGCATATGCCCCCCTCAAGAAAACTGCTCCCACCATCAGAAAGACTGTTGCCACATGGCCAGACGGTGCCTCACAGCAGCTACAGGACTGCTTTGATAGGACCAACTGGGATGTCTTTGAACATCAGGACCTGGAGATGTTCACAGACAGTGTACTGTGCTATATTAAGAGCTGCATAGACACTGTCACAGTGGACAAATGCATCCGGATCTACCCCAATCAGAAGCCCTGGATGACCCGGGAGGTCCAGCAGCTACTAAGAAAGAGGAACACCGCCTACCGAACCGGCAACAGAGATCTCTACAGCGCAGCCCGAACCAACCTGAAAAGAGGCATCAGAGAGGCCAAAGTGGACTACAGGAGGAGGATTGAGAACCACCTGGACAGTAAGAACAGCCTGCAGGTGTGGCAGGGAGTCCAGCACCTCACCAACTACAAGTCCAACCTTGGAGCTGCTGAAGGTGACCTCACGCTGGCAGAGGAGCTGAACATCTACTTTGCCCGCTTCGAAGTCACTGCAACAGAGGCGGCACAGCTACACCACACGCCCCACAGCAGCACAATCCTCACCTTCGAGGAACATGAGGTGAGGCGCACCCTGCAGGCCATCAATCCGAGGAAGGCAGCTGGTCCTGATTGCGTCCCAGGACGTGTGCTGAGGGATTGTGCAGACCAACTGCCTGGAGTCTTTACAAGGATTTTCAACCAATTCCTGGCACAGTCCACTGTCCCACCCTGCCTGAAGTCCTCCACCATAGTCCCCCTGCCCAAGAAGCTTCACATCTCCAGCCTCAATGACTACAGACCAGTGGCACTCACCCCAGTAATCATGAAGTGCTTTGAAAAACTGGTCCGCAGTCACATCACAGCAGCCCTGCCCCCAAGCCTCGACTCCCACCAGTTTGCCTACAGATCGAACCGATCCACAGAAGATGCCATAGCAACAGCACTCCATGCTGCACTATCACACCTGGAGCAGCAAGGGAGATATGTGCGGATGCTCTTTGTGGATTTCAGCTCTGCATTTAATACCATCCTACCACACAAGCTGGTGGTCAAGCTGGAGGACCTGGGGCTCCCACATACAACCTGCATGTGGATCAGCAGCTTCCTCTCTGATCGCAGGCAGAGGGTCAGAGTAGGCCATCATACTTCTACGGCCTTAAGCCTCAGTACTGGTTCCCCTCAGGGCTGTGTGCTGAGTCCCCTGCTCTACTCCCTATACACACATGACTGCACCCCTGTCCATCACAGCAACACCATCGTAAAGTTCGCAGACGACACTACAGTGGTGGGGCTTATTTCTGGCGGGGACGAGTCTGCCTATAGAGAGGAGGTGGA
>CM040986.1:25533052-25558975 GCA_022985145.1 Pangasius djambal | reverse complement strand
TCGTTATGGAACTGGTGTTGAGCGACCAGGTGAGGTTCTCCGCCAGGTGAACACCAAGAAACTTGGTGCTCTTGACGATCTCCACGGAGGAGCCGCCGATGTTCAGCGGAGAGTGGTCACTCTGTGCTCTTCTGAAGTCAACAACCATCTCTTTGGTTTTGTCCACATTCAGGGACAGGTTGTTGGCTCTGCACCAGTCTGTTAGCCGCTGCACCTCCTCTCTGTATGCTGACTCGTCGTTCTTGCTGATGAGACCCACCACGGTCGTGTTGTCGGCGAACTTGATGATGTGATTGGAGCTGTGCATTGCTACACAGTCGTGAGTCAGCAGAGTGAACAGCAGTGGGCTGAGCACACAGCCCTGTGGGGCTCCAGTGCTCAGTGTGGTGGTGTTGGAGATGCTGTTCCCGATCCGGACTGACTGAGGTCTCCCAGTCAGGAAGTCCAGCATCCAGTTGCAGAGGGAGGTGTTCAGGCCCAGCATGTTCAGCTTTCCAATCAGGTGCTGAGGAATGATTGTATTGAATGCTGAACTGAAGTCTATGAACAGCATTCTAACATAAGTGTCTTTATTGTCCAGGTGGGTGAGGGCCAGATGGAGGGCGGTGGTGATGGCGTCATCTGTTGAGCGGTTGGGGCGGTAAGCGAATTGCAGGGGGTCCAGTGAGGGAGGCATCAGGGTCTTGATGTGCCTCATGACGAGCCTCTCGAAGCACTTCATGATGATGGGTGTGAGTGCAACGGGACGGTAGTCATTGAGGCAGGACACTGAAGATTTCTTTGGCACGGGGACGATGGTGGTGGCCTTGAAGCAGGTCGGAACAACGGTGCTGCACAGGGAGGTGTTGAAGATGTCCATGAAAACATCTGCCAACTGGTCTGCACATCCCCTGAGCACCCTGCCAGGAATGTTGTCTGGTCCAGCAGCCTTTCATGGGTTGACTCTGTGTAGAGTCTTCCTCACGTCGGCCGTGGTTAGACACAGCACCTGGTCATTGGGAGAAGGGGTCGCCGTCACGCCGTTCTGTGCCTCGAACCGAGCGTAGAAGTCGTTTAGCGCATCTGGGAGGGAGGCATCACTGTCACAGGCAGATGGTGTTGTCCTGTAGTTGGTGATGGTTTGGATGCCCTGCCACATGCACCGCGTGTCTCTGCTGGCCTTGAAGTGGTTGTGGATTCTCTGAGCGTGCGTGCGCTTTGCCTCTCTGATGGCCCGGGACAGTTTGGCCCTCGCTGTTCTTAGGGCCACCTTGTCGCCTGCTCTGAAGGCAGAGTCCCGGGTCCTCAGTAGCGCACACACCTCTGCAGTCATCCACGGCTTCTGGTTGGAGCGTAAGGTGATGGTCTTGGAGACGGTGACGTCATCAGTGCACTTGTTGATATAGCAGGTCACTGATGTCGCGTATTCCTCCAAGTCGGTGAAGTCGCCGTCAGTTGCCGCTTCCCTGAACATGTGCCAGTCAGTGTGTTCAAAACAGTCCTGAAGAGCAGAGATGGCTCCTGCTGGCCAGGTTTTCACCTGCCGTTTTTCACTAGCGGTCTGTATGCTGGGATTAGCATAACAGAGATGTGGTCTGAGTAGCCGAGGTGGGGGCGGGGCTCCACCCGGTACGCGCCGAGGATGTTTGTATAAACAAGGTCCAGCACGTTCATCCCTCTTGTTGCTGATGGAATTTAGGGAGCACTGACTTGAGATTTGCATGGTTGAAATCTCCGGCAACAATAAACAGTCCGTCATGGTTTGAATTCTGCAGCTCACTAATAGCCCCATACAGTACACAGAGTGCCTCCTTAGCATTAACGCTGGGGGGAATGTATACTCCGATTATGAGGACGGTGAATTCCCGTGGTAAATAAAAAGGTCTACATCTAACAGTCACAAACTCCACCAGCGATGAGCAGTAACTAGAGACTAGCACAGAGTTCTTGCACCATTCCGTGATGATGTAAACACACAAGCCGCCGCCACGAGCCTTACCGCACAGAGCTATGTTTCTGTCGGCACGGAACGAGGCTAGCCCGGCTAGCTGAATGGCGGCATCCGGAACTCTGTCGCTGAGCCACGTCTCCATGAAAACAAAGACACAGCAGTCTCTAAACTCACGCCGCGTAGCTTGCTGGAGTCGGGTGTAGTCCAGTTTATTGTCCAGGGAGCAGACATTGGAGAGCAGGATGGACGGGAGAGCCGGGCGGCTAGTGTTTGTTTTTAGCCTAGCACGGACCCCCCGCCCTCTTGCCGCGCTTCTGCTTTCTCGCGCACCGCTTGCGACGTCCCCTCCCCCGGCCATCAGCATCAGGCGACGCCGAGAGCTGGAGGCCTGGTCCCTGCAGCAAGCCGAGATCGCTTAGCTTCTCCACCAGATCATCCTGCAGAGTGGCTGTATTGTTGTGTCTTAAGTTTATAAGTGTCTGGCGGTGGTATACACGAACACCTGTAGCTCCGATGTCCATGTGCCGTTAAAAAGTCGGCCTAAGGACGAAAAAAGCATCATTTTGTATCCAGAGTGGCCGCTGCGTGCTACTGCCACGCCGCCATCTACTACTAGATCTCATTCTCATTCTATTCTCATGAGCTATTCTCATACTTACATAGAAAATAACATTCATGAAATGTATCAGTCAGGATTTTGTCCTCATCATAGCACAGAGACAGCGCTGGTTAAAGTGATAAATGACCTACTACTGGCCTCTGATCAGGGTTGTGTCTCCTTGCTTGTGCTGCTTGACCTTAGTGCAGCTTTTGATACCATTGATCATGCTGTTCTCCTCGATAGACTAAAAAATGTAGTAGGCATTAAGGGGACAGCCCTCTCCTGGCTCAGGTCTTATTTGACGGATCGTTATCAGTTTGTAAACGTAAATGGTGACTTCTCTTCTCATAGTAAGGTAAAGTTTGGTGTCCCGCAAGGCTCTGTTTTAGGCCCGCTGCTCTTTTCTTTATATATGCTACCTCTGGGCAAAATTATCCATAAACATGGTGTTAGCTTCCACTGTTACGCTGATGACACACAGTTGTATATTTCAGCAAAGCCAGATGATAGAGACCAGCTTAATAAAGTTGAGGAATGTGTAAAAGACACTCAATGTGAACATCACACATTGGCCTACAGGCAGACTGGATGCCTGGTCCCTGCTGTGACATGCAACACTATTGGATTATCTATTGGAACACTACTAGGATTATCTCCTCCTGATGGGCATTATTTAGAGATGTGCGAATCTAGGAAATCTGCAATTTCTCCAGGTTCTACAGGGTTAAAATCATTCCTCCAATTTCAGAGGAAATCTCTGAACACCTTTCATGTCAGCCAATCCACTCTGATTTGATTTATGTAAATTTCTAAGGAAAGTAGAGAAACAAACACATCATCAAGCACGAAATAACACAAATAGGAACTTGGTCAGATACTGCAGAAAATCTGTGAAGGACACTGAAATAGAAAAGCTGGTTTACTTCCTTACAATTTCAGGGATGTTTCAGTACTCTACTGAATACTTATTGCACAAATTACTTACTGTTATTTCCTAAATTTTGGATAGTTATATTATACAACTTTTATTATTTTTAGTAATATTTGGAGATGGCACAATACCACTTTTTCTTTTCTGATACAGAAACCTTGGGTAGCAGCTATCCAGTCCAATCTGATATTTTTTCTTTAAAACATACTAAGCTTAAAAATGATTTGAAACTGAAGTATGTATGTAAAATATACAGGAAAAAAATACAAAGAAAAAACATGACAGATAAAACCACGGTTTTTGCCAATTTTCACTCTTACACAAATTGCAAATATAAATAAACATAATAAAATATAAAAAATAACAAAGGCAATCCTAATTAAAAATACAATTAATTCTCCTAATAGTTAAAAATACCACTTATCTGCTTTGCTATCATGCTGTTTGGAAGGTAGTTTATTCCAGTGATTGCTGTTGTGGCTCGCTTTTATTCCTAGTACCTGTAGTCTGGATAAAATCATCATGTTCCTTTGAGTGATGCCTTTGCAAGTGTTTAATATTGCTTATAATATTGAAGTTTCCAGGGTCTGTTCCATTTCTAGTGATAATAAGGTTACACTTTGTATATTCCAATGTAGACAATGCAGAGCTTTTTCTTTCCAATTAGTGTTTGGGACTCAGACATAGTCTCAGTCTTTAATCAGTCTTTAGTTTTTTAATCAAGCCTTTTGTTAACAGTTTTTCTTTTATTTAAAGGTGCAGATCTGGAGTGTTCATGGGCATAAAAACAAATTCTATTCTAGAGCTGATTATTACTGATTACTGCTCTTATTAATATTTATTAATTTAAATTTAAGTTAATATTTCTATGGATTTTTTGATGTGGAACAGTATTGTAAAGTGAAAGACATGGAAACTCATTACTAATGACAGAGGTGTTACTGCGTTGTTCTTCAGTAGTCAATCTCGGAACAGTATTACACATGATAATTCATTACTAATTTTTGTTATTCAAAAGAAAATTATTTACAAAAAAGTTAAAGTATGTTACACTATAGGTACATTATACCCTTGTACTTTTGTAGGTTATTCTTGTCCATTTCTTTCTTTAGCCCTTGATTGGCTAAATAAAAATAACAATCCGTTCATGTGCTCTTCTGAGGAAAGCTATAATAACTCATATAATCATTTACATTTTAGACATGGAGGTATTGGAATAGGTTAAGGAATATTAGTAGATCTCCACCAGGAAGGTAAGGCTTTGCTATTGGGAATTAATGTCTGTAAGGTCAGTAATTAATCAGTAGCCATAGTTAGCTAGTAGTTTTTCAGGAGAAATGTAAGACTCAGCAATTACTGCATAGTTAATAGTGAACTCTTGCTAACATACTTACTGAGTAATTAACTAGTAGTTCTTAGTAGGAACTGCTTTCTATTTATTTCTTGTATAGTTACCTGAGTTGTTGAAGAGTAATGTGAAGTGTTACCTTAAAGTCTAATTTATTCTATCAAACTTTAATGAATACTTCTTTATAAAATTACACACTAAAACCAACTAAAACATTGCCAGGGTTTTCCCGTTTCAGTTGTACCCCACTCCCAAAGGCTTAGATTTTTATCTGGTCTGATTTGTTTTAGGTAAATTTCTATGGAAATTAAGAAAGGTGTCAAGCCTGAAAAAGACAAACAGCCAGATCAGTTTAGCAGAAAATCCAGAAAGCCTCTGAAGGACACTGGCATGTAAAAAAAAAAGCTACAACATTGATTGTTTACTCCCTTCACATTTCAGGTATGTTTCAATGTTCTACTGTAATACTAGTTATTTCCTACCACATCATAAGTGAAAAATATTTTATATAACTTGACATGTAGCACAATTTCTTATTTTTATTATATTTGTGATTTTTAGAGCGAGGCTGTGCAGAGACCTTTAAACAGACAGGTGATTACAGTTAAAAAAGAGGCTCTTGGATCAACTGTAGAATATAAATTAGAATGAGAACCGTTAATAAACTGTCATTAGGTATGTTAATGTTGTGTTAATGTTGAGAAAGTTTTTTGTTGTCACTGTCTTCTCTGGCTTCTAAATGTACGTCTAAATCTACAATCTACATTTACATTTACATTTACGGCATTTGTCAGACACCCTTATCCAGAGCGACTTACAATAGTGCTTTGAAGTCTATCAAAAATACATCCTGATACCGGCTCACTAGGTCACAAACTAGGAATACCATCAGCCCAAGACTCTGTTGGGTTTTTTTTTTTTTTTGTGTGTGTGCGTGCGTGCAAGTGCTAACTTAAGTACTTAATGAAGAGGTAAGTCTTTAGACGTCGTTTGAAGACTGCCAGTGACTCAGCTGTTCGGACATCTAAGGGAAGTTCATTCCACCACCTTGGTGCCAGAACCGAGAAGAGTCTCGACGCAATCTACATCTTTGTAACAATATCTATTGTTCAATTCAATTGAATTTTATTTATATTAGTGCTTTTAATGATGGACATTGTCACAAAACAGAAATCTAGATATGGATCTAGGTTTATTCATAATGAACAAGCCAGCTGTGACAGTCCCTGAGACGATATAAGGAAGAAACATTGAGAGGAACCAGACTCAAAATTGAACCCATCCCCATCTGGGTGACACCGGATAGTGCGATTATAAATCATTCCCTTCTATAACTGTGTACTACATGGACAAATAGTGCAGTTGTGTAACCAGGAAACTGATTACAGTTTTCACAGTCTGTTTTGTTGAAGTTATCAACTGTTCACTAGTGGAGATGTGAGTGCAAAACTGTTCGTGGCAGTTGTATTCCTAAAGCTATCATAGCATAACTGTTCATATGAATTGTGGTCCAAAGCCATCTTCATGGTTTCTAAGTGGAACCATCCACAGTAATCTCATTGATCTTTAGGCTGTCCATGTGGGCCATCCTCAGTGAGTCATTTCCAACCAATGAGAACTCCAACCAGAAGTAGGGCATCAGGATGGATCAGGCAGGTCCAGAGAGCAGAAGGGGTCAGGATCACTGGCATCTCAGGAGTAGCATGTGTAGCTCTACAGAGAGAGAGAGAGAGAGAGAGAGAGAGAGAGAGAGAGAGAGAGAGAGAGAGAGTATATATATGTATTTAAAAACATGCATCATAAATCTAAAATTAGCTCATTGTCATAATCCACTGTCCACAAAACATCATTCAAAGCCCAAGCTTCAATAAACCCAGCCAAATTGTTTGTCAACTTAAAGTATACAAACTCAACCCTAATTTTAGTAGCTATATGAGCCTTTAGTACTGTCTCAGGGTCTACTACACCCTCTCCTTTTTCTTTTTCCATCTTAACCATATGGCCAGCTTTACTTCTCCCACTAAGAAGTTGATTAAAGAGATTTGTTTCCTGTCTGAGGCAACATATTCAAGATTCAAGGGTTTATTGTCATATGTACAGGAAACAGACTGTTACACAGTGCAATTGTGCAAAAATGAAATTTCTTCATTAAAACCTCCCCCCAATTCTCTCACCCACCCATCTAAAATCTGAAACAATCCGCTTAACTTAAAACAATATAAAAACAAATGATCTATTGACTCTTCAGTACTACAAATAGGGCATTCTTACCCTACAGTGGGGTCAATATATGCCACGTGTCTGTTTGTAGCTACCGTCCAGTGAACAACCCTCCACTGAAGATCTGCAGTGTGTTTCTCTATAGGAGGTTTGTACAGGAACCTCTTGTACAGAAACCTCTTGCACAGAAACAGCCCTTAGGGGACGGATCTGGCCTGAACAAATTTGAACACTTTGACTCCTTGCAGTCTTTGAGTATGGTGTAGTGAGACACACAAATGGTGCATATTAACTTCTTCTAAACATTCTCAAAGCCTTTCAACTCTGGAGTCCTGATGCACAGGAGAGAACCTTGCTCAGGCTCCACATCGACCGCCGCTGAGACCTGTAGTTGGGGAAACTTGTTATGACATTCTCTGTCCTGTTCAACAAATTGATTTCCCTCTAAACTTTGTCTGAAGACAGAGGGTAATGCTGAAAAAAATTATTTCCATTGTTCTCTTCATAACCCTTGTAGACTTGATGCCTGAAGACTTTTCCAGTTAGCATCATTCTTTAGATCGACAATTTTTGTACATCCCGCTCTTGCCATTATATTTTGCACACTCCTAGGCTATTAAAAAGAGGTTAATTCCCTATCCAAAGTCCAAGAAATGTCCCTCAATTCTATGTTAGCCAGTCTGATCAAAAACAGTTACATATCATATATGAATACATCTGCTTTTCGTAACAAAGCATGAGCTGTATCAGCCCAGCAAGGTTCTGAATACAGCAATCTTTGTGCTGCTTGAAGTCTGAAAGTCTTAATTCATAATTCTTAAATCTCACCAAAACCAAATGCTTTAAGGGTTTCAAATAAATAAAGATGATCAACCCTATCAAAGGCTATCTCTTGATCAACTGAAAGTAATCCTATATCTTCATTATTACCATTAGTTATATTTATTACATTATGCACAATAACAACACATTTATTTATATAGCAGATTTAAAAACAACATGTAATGTTAACACTAGTATTATTATAGCCTTTTTATCTGATTTATGAGGCTGATAGGAAAAAAAGGGCACTGCAGATATCAAGGGGCAAAGGGGCAGATGTTCGGGTACCCACAGCTCCCCTTCTGTAGATTAATTTACGTTTTTCTTGAACCTTTATTATGTTGAGGAATAAATATTTGTGTTTACCTTCAAATGTAATAATGTGTAATGATGTGGCACTTGCATTTATATGTTTTAATAGAGTCAATGTTTTGATCAAGACTGCTGTGGGATTTTAATCACATTTCTTATTTCATAGTGAGTTTCCCAACAACATGGAGCAGCGTCTGTTCATACTCCTTTTTTTGACAGGTGAGAGAAAATATTCAATTCAATTTTTATTTTTATAGCACTTTCAACAATACACATTGTCACATAGCAGCTTTACAGAAATCCAGATGTAGAGTGAGATGCCTAATGAGCAAGGCAGAGGGAATGGTTAGAAGGAAAAGTTCCCTGACACAACATGAGGAAGAACCTTGAGAGGAACCAGACTTGAAAGCCATCCTCTTCTGAGTGACACCGGATAGTGTGATTATAAATCATTACAATGTACACCATAATCACTAAGTGTGTTGAAAGGACATTGTTATCAGAATGCAAGCGGGGACTCCAGCAGGTCTAGTTATGACAGCATAATTAAAAGAAATAATTTAACACAGGCATGAGGTCACCCTGGGACATAAAGCATCTCAGAGTGTGTCACTGTGTATGTGTATGTGTGTGTATGTGTGTAGCTGCAAATTACCACATAAAAAAGCTACATTTAAATACACCCAAGTTTAAGGTAAACTGCTCAGTGTGTAGTACAAATTTTATATAAATAAAATGTACTATGTATATATCTAAACAAAACTTATTTTATTGAGAGACATTTCTCTATTACTGACAAAAAAGAAAATAACTGTATCTGTATGCTAGTCTACACAAAGCACTTTCCAGTGTTTTCTTTTTACCATAGACTCTTAGGGTATTCTAGATATAATATTTTTCATTTCTTAAAGAGAAAAGTACTATTTTCACATAAACTAATAAGTCTAATACAAAATATTCAACTTATTATTAATAGTCACATCGTCCACGGGCCTGATGAACGGCAGTTGATCCCAGTCAGTCATTAATAGTTGTGTGCAAATGTTTCCATAAGCCAAACCAAACTAAAATTTAACAACAGTTTAAAAAAGGCTGACCTTCTTTGTACTCATGTAAATACAGTATGTTGATCACCTGTAAAGTGCAAAGTGCATTACTCACACAGCTCATTTACATGTAGTGACACCCATAAAACTCCATAAAAGTTCAAGTATACAGACAGCTGGCAGCACTAAATAAACAATAAGGATCAAACACAGTCTGGGTTCACCTGAACAACAGGATTTTCTTGCCCATCAGATTGTAGCCATGACTGTGAATGTGTGAGACCTTGAATCACAGCCACTCAGTTTGCCACAAAGGGCTTCCATTTCTGAGCTGAGCATTGAATCCATGACTTTGAGCTGATTCTTTCCATTTTCAGGGGTTTGAGCAGGCTATTTCCCAATCTTGCACCAATTAATGCTCCCACTAACTCCAGGTGTGTTAATGCCATTTAGTCAAGTCCAGTCAAGTCAAGTGGAGTTTATTGTTTATTATTATTTCACCCATATACAAGTACATAGTGAAACGAAACAATGTTTTTCTCCAGAACCAAGGTGCTACACAAGACAAACACAGAAAAACACAGAACTACAAGGGACACATAAATTTATACATATAGTGGACTCTGGACTTGGATGCTACTTGACTGGTGACTACCTCACCTCCTACTGTGTTCTTGCAGAAACAGCACTGTAGGTTGTTTGGCTGCAATCACAGAAGACATAAAGCTGTTGGACTTGGCATTGGAAATGCCAGCAGAAGCAGAAGCGTGGCAAGCAAGCAGGCATCCATGATAAGCTAAAAGCTAAGCCTAGCTGCCCAGCTTTACCATCCATTCTGCTATCCAATGTTTACTCCCTTGATAATAAACTGGATTTCCTCAGACTACAGTTAACTACCTAGCATGAACTCAGGGACTGCTTTGTTTTTGTTTTTTGGGAAACATGGCTCAATGACAGCATTTGTTATGACTACAGATCATCACACACAGTTTCGAATACCAACCACATCTTGGTTAACAAACTTAATACAATAGAATTCCTTTATTATCATACTTAGTACAACAAAATTCTGTGTATGAAATTAAATTGGGCAGTGCTTGTCATGCAAAAAAAATAAGATAAATATAAGAGAATAAGTACCATAAAAATATTGTAAAAAAAAAAAAAAAAAAAAAAAAAGAAGGGGAGGGGTAAGACAACACACACACAATCATATGCATGCATACAGTCAGATATACATTCACATCATTGCACAGTTATTGCGCTGATTTAGTGCACTGACCATGTAATTATTGCACTGGTTGAGTTTACTGCACATGTAAGTTTGTACTTGTGGGTGTATTGCACAATGAGACAGCTACATAACAGCTGAGTTTTGATGATTCTCTGTGCTGACTCTTTGCAAAGACTTCTTATCAGTCACAAAACAGTTGCAATACCATAGGTCAATACACTCTTGATGGCACACCAGTAAAAAGATGTTCTAGCAGGTCAGGTCTCCTGAGTGCATTTTAAAAAATAAAGCCATTGCTGTGCCTTTTTAACCAGGGAGATGGTGTTTGTTTACCATGTGAGATCTTCAGAATGTGGATGCCAAGGAACTTGAAATTAGTGACGTTTTCCACTCTCCATTACTGTAGAGTGGAGCAGGGTCTCTACGTTTCTTCCTGTCTATGACCAGCTCCTTTTTCTCTTGGTGTTCTCTTGAGTGCCAGATTGTTATTTGAGCACCAGTCTGTTAGCCTGTGTACCTCGTCCCTGTAGGCTGGCTCATTATCGCTTAAGATAAGCCCCAACACAGTTGTGTTGTCTGCGAATTTGATGAATATGTTTGAGCTGTAGACCGGTGTACAGAGCATAGGGGAGGGAGCCCAACACAGCCCTGTGGAGCTCTGGAAATAGTTGACAGAGGTGGAGAGTGATGGGGCCCAACCTGACTGACTGCTGGCGCTCTGTTAGAAAGCCATTAAGCCATAGACAAAAGCAGTGGTTAATGACCAGGTTGTTTAATATGGCAACCATTCTGCTGGGGATGATTGTGTTAAATACATGCTATAGTAGATGAACATATCTTCTTCACTGTTCAAGATGGGGCAGTGTAGTGTGGAGGGCAGTGGCAATGGCATCTACTGTAGGCCTGTTGGATATCACCAATATCACCAATAACTCAATTTAATACAATTTTATTTATGTAACACTTTTACCAATGGATATTTGAGAGCTTTACAGAAATCCAAATGTAAAATTAAAATATAAATGTATTCCTAATGAGCAAGTCAGAGGTAACGGTGGCAAGGAAAAACTCCATGTGGTGACAAGAGGAAAAAACCTTTAGGACAACCAGATTCAAAAGAAACCCCTTCCACTGTGTTTAATCACTAGTTATCAACTGTTGGGTGAGTAGATGAGAACCAGGTGAGATCCATCTGTAATCAGGTGAGGTGTGAACTGGAATGCTAGGCCCAGAGACCCACACAAACATAAACAGAAGAGAGAGGGAGACAAAACACTGGAAACACAGGGAAGGGAAAACACATCGAGATATACGGAATCTGGCTGGACCGTGACAGATGCAGGTGAGAAACTCATGGTACATGATTCAAAAAGAGGAACTATATCACCAATTATTTTCCAGTGATGATTTTGCAATAATGATGAGAAGGCCTATGTGGATGTGGAAAGGCAGTGTCAGTGGTGCAAGGCCAGCAACCTGTTCTTAAACATCAACAAGACAAAAGAAGTAGTTCTGGACTTCAGACTGACCATACACTCCTCTAATGATCAGTTGGACCTTGGTGGAGAGAATGAGCAACTTGTGTATGGTGCAGAGTGTGGTGAGGGCTGCTGCATGGATCATCAGGTCAGCACTGCCAGCATGCAGGACATCTAAACCAGGTGGTTCAGCAAAGATCTTTAACAATCCCACACACCCCAACAATGGACTGTTTCAGCCCCTCCACAACCAAATGGCTAGGCTTGAGAGGCTAATGAGAAGCTTCTTCCCCCAAACCATCAGAAGCCTGAACTCCTGATCAATATTCTCCTAACACTAATGCCGACAAACACAGCACCAGGACATAGCTCATACATGTCACATATGGCATATTTGCACATGCATTGGACACTTTAGTGTACTGTATATACATATGCACATACTTACATATGTAGATATATCCATACATACTTACAATTTCAGATGTGTATAATTTGTATGTCCTTGCTTGTCATCTTGCATCCCTCTTATCTTATCCCTAATAGCCATTTTATATTGTTTGTATAGTTAATTTGTTTTTTTTACGTCTTTGGAGTTGATGCATCTCATTTCACTGTACCTTTGTACCAGATACAAATGCACAAATGATGACAAATAAAGCTTATAATCTTTTGGATCTTTGAATCTTTTGAAGTGCTTTGAGTGGCTAGTCATGAAACACATAAAGACCAGTCTTCCCACAACACTGGATCCATTCCAGTATGCCTACAACTAACTATTCAACAGAGGATGCTATATCTGCTGCCAACCACCTGTCTCTGACCCACCTGGTCAAAAAGGACAGTTATGTAAAGATGCTGTTATAGACTACAGCATTCAATAAAATCATCCTACAGCAGCTCTCAGGAAAACAGGAATCCTGGACTTTTTGACTGGGAGACCCTAATCTATCATGAGCGGCATCACCACCTCTGGAAACACCACACTGAATGCCGGTGTTCCCCAGGGCTGTGAGCTCAGCCCACTGCTGTTTACACTGCTGACTCAATTGTGCTGCAAAGTACAGTTCAATTCACTTCATGAGCAAAAATGTTCAGCCAGTTTACAGGGTGGAGGTGAAGCAGCTCACAGAATGATGTAGGGACATCCAATTTATCTCTCATTGTTGATTAAAAACCAAAGAGATAATTGTTGAGTTCAGGAGGACCCAAGTGGACCACTCACTGTTGCATATTAATGGACTGTGGAGAAAGTCAAAAGCTTCACATGAGAGAGGACCTCTCCAGGACTCTCAACACCACCTGCCTAACCTAGAAGGCCCAGCAATGTCTCCATTTCCTACAGAAGTTGAAGAGACCCAACCTTCACACTCCACATCCTCACCACCTTCTACAGAGGGTCAATAGAAAGCATCCAGTTTGTTCACCACTTGGTACAGGAACTACACAGTTTCAGTTGGCAAGACCTGACAGCGAATTGTGAGAAGAGGTGAAAAGATCATTAAGGTCTCTCTACTAACCACTGTGGGTGACCCCTCCCACCCCTCGCAGGGACTCTTCATCCTCTTGCTATCTGGCAGAAGGTACCGGATCATCCGTGTTGCCACCAACAGACTCTGCAACAGCTTCTTGCCTGTGGCAGACAAATTACTCAACAACTCTGCAGCCCCCCAGCACTCACCTGGGCTAGTCAAACCCTTAACTCAGTATGACTTTTGTAATATCACTGCATACCTACACTTCACAATGCTGTATTGGACACTTTATTATTTATGAGACTCTTTTTGCTGCTACCTTTATTAATATTGCTGCTACATTTATTGCTGCTACACTACAAAATAGCTTACAGACAATTATTGCATTAGTTTTTTCCACACAACGCTGTTTTGTTGACCTGCCTAGTTAACATGCACTGTCTTGTCACTCATCAACTCCAGTAGCCTAAATGAACTCTGCAATGTATCTATCTAAACAAATTTTATTTTACTGAGAGACATTTCAACATCACTAACAAAAAATAAGAATAAATACAGTATATCCACATGCTAGACTACAGAGCACTCTCCAGTGTTTTAACCACAGACACTTAAGGTAATTCTGTCCGTATAACATTTCTCATTTCTTAAAGAGGCAAGTATTAATTTGTCACATGCCAATTATGGAACATTCAACTTATGATTTAATAAAATAAAAACAGTGTGAGGTGGTTTAAAATGATGACTGATTTATAGAAAGGAGGCACATGGTAACCTTCATCCTTCTGAACTGGTAGTCCTATTGTCTGATGCAGGATACCTCTAGCATCAGTTGTAATATTTAGGACACACAGCAGTAGAGATAGATAAGTTCAGATTATTGCTTTTAGGGACATATTTTTTTAAACAAAATTAAAATCTAATATTTCATGTTTTGCACCCAGGGGAAAAAAATAAGAGATTTCACACTGAAGATCTAAAGTTAAAAAAAGAAGTTAAGGGAATATCTGCCACAGGCCTAACACTGAATTAAAGCCTTTAAACTCTCTTCCACAGGATTTGTCCCTCTTGCCCTGTCTGTCTCTCGTAAGTACTATCTGATCCAACAGGGGAAAACATGGAGTGATGCTCAGGCTTACTGCCAGGCCAATCACGCTGACCTGGCTATTGTTGAAAATAATGATAACATGATCCACCTTCAGAATGAAGTACAGAGACAACAATTCAGTTCCAGCGCTTGGATTGGACTCTACAATGACATCAACAGCTGGCGCTGGTCCTTCGGAAATGAGCCCCTGGGAAGTATGAAAAAATGGGCTCCTGCAGAGCCTAACAATAACTGTGGACAACAAGAGTGTGTCTCGATACATAGCTGGGGTTGGTCGGATAGAACATGTGCAGAAGCGTTTTCTTTTGTGTGCTTTGATGGTGAGAAGCTCCATATTTGTCACATTGTCAATTTATCAAATTTGAAAGTTATTTTATAAATAATTCTGAATTGTATGTAAAATGTACTCTCACATGCTAAAATGTTAAAAAGCAAATTTTAGAACACATTTGGGCAAAATGTGCAGTGTTTTTCCTTCATTTTCCTTTTTGATTTTTTTTTTTGAGAAACCTCCTTTACTCCTCGCTTTCACTTCAGGAGGCAATACATTTAATGTGAAAATTCAGGATGTATTAATTGTATGTTTTTAAATTCTTTCAGACAGCTACACTGGAAACTACAACTATATTTATATTCCTCATCTTAAGTCTTGGCGTGAAGCTCAGAGTTACTGCAGACAGCATCACACGGACCTGGCCAGCACAAGCAACCTAAAAGAATACTCCGTTATATATGATATGGTAACTCCTTTGGCACTGTACACTTGGATTGGGCTGTTCAGAGACTCCTGGAAGTGGACAGACCAAACCAGCTTCTCTCCCATCAGTTGGATGTCTGGAAAACCTGATAATAAACTGGGGAAAGAAAATTGTGGTTATTTAAACAACAGTCAGGCTGCTGATGCTCTCTGCTCAGACGTAATGCCTTTCTTCTGTTACTCAGGTGAGTTAAAGTTTTAATCAGGCTCATATTTAGACCAACTTAAACTGCTTTTAGAATATCAATTTATTTGTGTATTCATGTGTGTATATGTATATCTTTGCATTTCTACTCAGTAATCACAGGAACAAAGCAAGTCATAAGAGTGAAGGTCCGGTCCAGTCAGGATGTGAATGATCCTGCAGTAAAGGCAGCCATCTTGGAGCAGGTGAGTCTCATCCTCCAGAAAACTCCACTTATAATGTACGTTCCTCTCCTCATTACTGCAGCCAGAACCTGAGTCTTCATCAAGTTCTGAAAAATACACATTGTAATCACAGTCTGACTGTTGTGTTTAGTTTCTGTAGCATTTTTACAGATTTCACATTAGTGTCTCTGTACTGCATTATTTTAATAAGAAATGTTTTATTCTGTTCTTCAGATCAAGTGGAAATCATGGGATCATGGGATGGCAGGGGACATCACAATGAAATGGAGAAAGCAACCAGATGGAGTGGTGTTTCTCAAGAAGAAATAAAATATTATTAAAATATGACCTCTAAGTCTTTAGCTGTGTCTCACACTGCATAATTCTGTAGTGTACTATTAATGGTGATGGGAAAGTCATATTTAGACTATTTCTTTTGGTTGATTTCTGATGCATATTTATATTTTTCATTTACTTGTACACAGTGTCTGTTGACACCAAATTGAGCATTTTATCCTGCTCTACCAAAAACACATGTAGACTGAATTAGCATATACCCATAACCCCTCACAAAGCTGTACAAGTGTGGAACTAGTCCTGTTCCTGTTGACCCCTAGATTCAACTATTGCACTGTTGGAACACTGGCAGTGACATTTCCTGTGAGGCTGAGAAGTGTGATTCACTTATAATTGGGATCATACTCTCTGGTACACTTTTTAATAGAAACTACTATCCTGGTTTTCTAGTCCAAAGGCACTTTCCCAGATCTCCATGGAAAATTGAAGATATGATTTAACCACACAACTCTCATCCTCTCAACCTCATCCTGTACCTTCAATATCTCCAGTTGAATCTCCTCCAACCCTGCAGCCATACAGTATGAATGTTTCTTATCACCATTGTAGCCTTAGCCACAGAAATGGACTCAAGAAAACCAGATATTTCTGGCACTGCTTCCTGAAGGAAGGGCATGTTCCTCAAAGTGCCCCTTCCATCACTCAACAGTAGCCCCAGTAGAGGTCAACATTCCACTATACATGCTTAGCAGAGCTTGTGCATGGCCTCTTTTCTCCCTCCTTTGCTGAACAGTTTACCAGAACACATTTGAGGCTGACCAAAAGTCTTCTTTCGCTTATGAGGCCCAATGTCCCTGACCTTACTCTGTGCACAGTAGAAGTCCTGTTGTTGGGGTGAGTTAAAATTTTCTCTCACTGAAGCATTTGTCAAATGGTCCCAAGCAAACCAGAAGCCATTCCTCCCAATCACTCCCTTCCAATTATTTCCATCATTCCCAACATGACTCCCATCCAGGGTGTATTCCAACCGCTCCAGGGTTCCCAGTATAGGCTCTGGTTCCCCCATGCTGAGATAAAATGGTTACTGCAGATGAGTGAATAAATGAATGAGTGAATGAATTCCCATTTTGAGGAATAAAGTCTCCAAGGAAGTCCCCAGGATTTCTAAACTCATCCACTCATCTGTTTACCATGACAAGGTTTCGATCCATGAAGGGGCCTGTATTAATAGCTTCAACATAAACTATTGTGTGAGAAAGTACCCGAAAGGTTTAGCAACTCCGACAGACCTTTACTTCTTAACAGTACTGATTTTGAGATTTTCCTGATACAGAAAATGTGGATTTCATACCTTCTTACCTTCATCTGTCTGATTTTTTCAAAATATTTATATGTAGGCATTGTTTTTACTGAATTAATCAACCATTTACTGTTATAGATGCCAACAGATTAGCAAACAGCACCTTAATAAAAAAAAAAAGAGACAGAAGTTTGGGTCATTTTTAAGAATTTTCAAGAGATTAATTTTAATCTCATAGATAATTAAATGGAAGTAACTTCATGTTTATAAATAATAACGTGGATAGTTCAGAAGTTACAGTGGAAGCACATTATTAAATAATTTGAATACCAGAGAATAGTTCCTTTGATATTAGAACTAATTTATAGCTCAAAATAAAATTGTATTTGTATAAAATTATATTGTATTTGATATAATGATACAATATTATGTGACTGCACCATATGATCAGCAAAGGTCCTAATGTTAGCTCTCCAGTGGAAGTTGTTCCTGTTATAGAGGCCATGAAAGCTTTTGACAGACTTGAGTGGTCATACTTCTGGTCTATTTTGGAAGTTATGGGCCTTGAAGACAGTTTCATTCATACGGTAAAGGTGCTATATTCCAGCCCCTCAGAAATCTGCTCTACTTTTTTGTTCATGTTATTGGTGCCACTTAACCTCAAGATTATTTGCCTTATTACTTGAAATTTTAGCTCAGCTGATAAGGCAGTCTTATGAGACTCTAATATCAGACCCATCTCTATCCTTCCTACACAGCACCACTTTTCTCTATATGAAGACGTTGTATTAGTTTTTATGGACGACCCTTCAACACCCCCCCCCCGGTGAAGTGGAGGAGGTTAGATGGTGGCTTAGCAGTCCAATACTTTGAATTATTTTATTGGTTCTTCTTCAATAAGGCCTCTGATTATTTCAACTTAATTTAATTCAATTCAAATCAATTTTATTAGTATAGTGCTTTTAACAATGGACATTGTCACAACGCAGCTTTACAGAATTGTATGCAAATTCAGGATATAAATTTTAAATTTTTGAATTTATCCCTAATGATCAAGCCAGAGGCAACGGTGGTGAGGAAAAACTCCCTGAGATGATATGAGGAAGAAACCTTGAGAGGAACCAGGCTCAAAAGGGAACCCATCCTCATCTGGGTGACACCGGATAGTGCGATTATAAATAATTCCCTCTATAACTGTGTACTACATGGACAAAAAGGTTCAAAAAAAGTTCATTATAGTTTACAGATGAAGTCTATTTTGTTGACGTTATCAACTGTTCACTGTTAGACTCGAGTCCTAAATCTAACACAGCAATTGTAGTCCTAAACCATCTTAGCAAAACTGTTCATATCAATTTCATATATATCATAGATATCATATCAATCCATATCAGAGGGCTAAAGGAGCAAAGGCAAAGTAATTGTCTGCAGGAATGAGACTGTAATTCAAGAGTCAAAAATAGCCGCAGTTGTAGACTGCCTTAGCGGGCGGGACAACCGCAAGGACATAAGGGGATCGGAATTGAGGAAATGACCATCTGCCAAAGCAGACATAAAAGCTCGAGGGGAAGAGAGTGACAAAGGAGTAAAAGCTTGAAAGGGAAAACATAAATGACGCATTCGACTGCCATGACAGATGTAATGCTCATGAGAAAGCATGAGGAGAGAGGAGAGACGTTCCCCGCTTGAGAAAATTACCCTTTATTTATTCTTTTTTTTGTTTTGTTTTAAATACCATTTTACCAGCTTAGTCAGATGCAGGCATGCACATGCAATAACATTAACACAAGACTTAGCACTGTTCAAATTAAGAGCCGTCTTTAAGTAGGGGCAAGGCCAGGTGTGATTAGTTGTTGCTGATTACTAATCAGTGGCAGCTCTCTGCCTCCCTCTGGTGGTGACAGCGGGTCTGACCACAGCCAGCATTTAAACATGATGTGTTCCAGATCAGGAGAACAGAAAGTCTTGAGTGTTTGTACATTCCAGTGATGGCACCAGCCCTTGTTGATCATAACACACACTCCCCCTCCTTTGTTTTGCCAGAAAGTTGTTTAATTCTGTCCAGAAGGGGTGTGAAAAATCCTTACGGCTTGATGGCCCTGTCCGGTATATCTTCCATTAGCCAGGTTTCTGCTAGGCAGATTCATTTGCAGTCTCTTGTTTCTCTTTGGAATAGAATCTGCACTCTCAGCACACAGAGATTGATGTCTATGGACTGGACATTTGATAGGAGAATGCTAGGAAGTGGAGGACAGCTTGCTCATCTCCCTAGCCTAACTAAAATAAAATAAGTAAAAGTGCTATAGAAATAAAATTGAATATTTGTATAGTGTTCCTAATAAAGTGCTCAGTAAGTGTATATAGCTCTATGTGCATCTGTGGGAGAGGCTTTTTTTTGTACATTACGCTAAGGTGAATTTTTTTTATTTTTTTTTTTAGAAATGGTTTAAGTTTCTTCAAAGATTGTAGTGTTGGTTTTTGATTGATATGTTCTTTCAATAGGTTTGCCCATTATACTTCATTTCTGTTTGATAGACCATGTAATTAAATGCTGTAATTATAACACATAAGCATATGCTAAGAGCTCGTTAGCATAAATGTCAATATATGTTTTTGTTATATATATAATAATGCTCTTGTTTTTGTTCATTAAATCCTGCAATAATTTTCATAGCTCCTTTGCACAATTTTGCATGAACAGAGAGCCACCTGGCACTCTGACTCGTTTGACTGGCTATAAATTAACATACGTAAATTTGCTTTTTTAAATCTTGTGACAGCTGTACTGTAAAACACACTGAACGCATGATAAAAGTTCTCCAGCTTTTTATATTTTATTAAAAAATAGAAGCATTACTTGTTCAGCGGAAAAGTCAGGTAAGTGGAATGAATTATCATATTATAATCATTATAATGATACAGAACACTGCTCTAGGGCAGTGGGAGCTCAGTGGTTAAGACGTTGGGCTACTGATCGGGAGGTTATGAGTTCAATCCCCAGCACCACCAAGCTGCCACTGCTGGGCCCTTGAGCAGGGCCCTCAACTGCTGCTGTATAAATGAGAGAAATGTAAGTCGCTCTGGATAAGTGCATCTGGCAAATGCTGTAAATGTAAATCTCAAAGAAAAATGATAAATATGTTAAGCACACTGACTGCAAACTATTATTACACAGCTCTTTAATTAAAACATTAATATTAAATATATTCATGAATGTATTACAAACAGTGTCATTAGTTACCATCCTCATGCTGCTGATGCTGCAAAAAAAAAAAAAAAAAATTTAAATTAATTTTTAAAAAAGAAAACTCCCTTAACTTCCCAGAATACACCATAAAATGTTCAGGTTATACTGACAAAAGTGTAGTGCATTAGCATCATGATAAGTGTATAACTTCTACATTACAAATATTTTACATTTTACATTTCCCAAAACGATCCCTTAAAACATCACGTGTCATGAGTAAGAAATTCCTACACACAGATGCCGTGACTGCACGCATTACGCTAACAATGTGCTGTAAAATATTCTAACTTTCCCATAATTCACCATTCTCCTAAACTAATGTACCTTTTCATAAGAACAAACACAATGTGAAGGAAGAAATCAGGAAACATTTAAGGTTCTAGATAGAACCATTTTTCCTCAAGAGCTAAACTGCTAAGAAACATTATTATAAAGGAATCATCTCCAATCATCTTAGATAATAGCTAGCGCATAGCTAACAAAAATACACCGAACTTCTTACACAACACTACACTGACAGCTAAAAATAACTGCATGTGTATTTCCAGAATGTCACTTTACACCACAAAATGCCCAACACCTAGTCTCCTCACAGAGTCTCATCTCACAGTCTCTCATCTCGCAGAGTCTCATCTCACAGAGTCTCAACTCACAGAGTCTCATCTCACAGAGTCTCATCACCCAGAGTCTCATCTCACAGAGTCTCAACTCACAGAGTCTCAACTCACAGAGTCTCATCTCACAGTCTCTCATCTCGCAGAGTCTCATCTCACAGAGTCTCATCTCGCAGAGTCTCATCTCACAGAGTCTCAACTCACAGAGTCTCATCTCACAGAGTCTCATCTCACAGAGTCTCATCTCACAGAGTCTCATCTCACAGAGTCTCATCTCACAGAGTCTCATCTCACAGTCTCTCATCTCGCAGAGTCTCATCTCACAGTCTCTCATCTCGCAGAGTCTCATCTCACAGTCTCTCATCTCGCAGAGTCTCATCTCACAGTCTCTCATCTCGCAGAGTCTCATCTCACAGAGTCTCAACTCAGAGTCTCATCTCAGAGTCTCATCTCACAGAGTCTCATCTCGCAGAGTCTCATCTCACAGTCTCTCATCTCGCAGAGTCTCATCTCACAGTCTCAACTCAGAGTCTCATCTCACAGAGTCTCATCTCACAGTCTCTCATCTCACAGAGTCTCATCTCACAGTCTCTCATCTCACAGAGTCTCATCACCCAGAGTCTCACCTCAGTCTCTCATCTCACAGAGTCTCATCTCACAGAGTCTCAACTCAGAGTCTCCTCTCGCAGAGTCTCATCTCGCAGAGTCTCATCACCCAGAGTCTCATCACCCAGAGTCTCGTCTCGCAGAGTCTCGTCTCGCAGAGTCTCATCACCCAGAGTCTCATCACCCAGAGTCTCGTCTCGCAGAGTCTCGTCTCACAGTCTCTCATCTCAGAGTCTCATCTCAGTCTCTCATCTCAGAGTCTCATCTCACAGTCTCTCATCTCACAGTCTCTCATCACCCAGAGTCTCATCTCACAGTCTCTCATCACCCAGAGTCTCATCACCCAGAGTCTCGTCTCGCAGAGTCTCATCTCACAGTCTCTCATCTCACAGTCTCTCATCTCACAGAGTCTTACCTCACAGTCTCTCATCACAGAGTCTCATCACCCAGAGTCTCACCTCAGTCTCTCATCTCAGAGTCTCCTCTCACAGTCTCTCATCTCACAGAGTCTCACCTCACAGTCTCTCATCACCCAGAGTCTCATCTCACAGTCTCTCATCTCACAGTCTCTCATCACCCAGAGTCTCATCACCCAGAGTCTCATCACCCAGAGTCTCATCTCACAGAGTCTCATCTCGCAGAGGCTCAGACAATCTCAGCCTGAAATTTACAGCAAGGTTTAAATTGTGATTCAGTGTCAGACTGAAACCTCATCCACAAACATATGGAGATTTTTGAAAATGTGTTTTTTTCTCTGCAGTTTTGTCTCCTTCACATGAAAACTGTATTTTTGGTCACTTAAAATGTTTTTTTCTAAACCACAGATGGAGAAAATTTAAAAATGCATGTTTTTGAAAAAGAGTTGATCACAGTTGCTGATCAGGTTTTTACTTTGTGGTCTGTAATTTCTTATTTGATAACGTGTTTGTAATTTAATTTCACTTTGAACATTACACCCTCAGCTGGAGAAGACAGAATATGGTACATGCTGTCCTTGAGTTCTGGCACTACAAACCACACTGCAAACTGAGAGTTTGGATAAGACTCAAGTGTATTATTAAGCATTATTTCCACCTCATTGTCAGGCAACACTTACACTCTATGGCCAAAAGTATGTGCACCCCTGACCATCACACAGCTTTTCTTCCCCAAACTGTTACCACAAAGTCTGAAGCACACAGTTGTATAGAACGTCTCTGTGTGCTGTAGCTTTACAGTTTCCCTTCAATGGAACTAAGAGGCCCAAACCTGCTCCAGCATGACGATGCCCCTGTGCACAAAGCGAGCTCCATGAAGACATGGTGTGTGAAGGTTGGAGTGGAAGAACTCGAGTGTCCTGCACAGAGCCCTGACCTCAACCCCACTGAACACCTTTGGGATGAACTGGAACACCGACTGCACCCCAGACCTCCTCGATATCACAACATCAGCGCCTGACCTCACTAATGCTCTTGTAGCTGAATGAACACAAATCCCCACAGCCACGCTCCAACATCTAGTGGAAAGCTTCCCAGAAGAGTGGAGCTCATTATAACCAAATAGGTGCAGTGGCAGCTTATTGGCTAAAGGCTCTGGGTCACTGGCCGGAAGGTTGGGGGTTCAAGCCAAGCTGCCACCGTGGGGCACTGTTGAGCAAGCTCTGCTCCAGGGGGCTGTATCATGGCTGACCCTGTGCTCTGACCCCAACTCCTAAGAAGCTGGGATATGTGAAGAGAAGAATTTTGCTTTACTGTAATGTAGATGTAACAATTAAAGGCTTTCTAAGAGCAAAAGGGGAATAAATCTGGAATGGGATGCTCAACAAGTACATATGGGTGTGATGGTCAGGTGTCCACAAACCTTTGACCATATAGTGTATGTTTTCCAAAATATTCTTATGTGTGGACAGGGCCTGAGGCAGTCACTACAATAATTTCACATTTCTGTCCAAAATATATTAAAACATAATATTAATTCCCTGAAAAACTCTAAAGTTTCTGACCATGTTGTGGAGATCTTAATAATCATTAGACTGTTGTTTATAATCATTTGATTATCTGACCTAATTATAGGAATAATAATTGCTTTATCTAATTCTAATTGATATTATGTGTGCTTGCACATTTAAAACATAAGGGGTGTCTGTGGTTATCCATGTGCTAACTTTTACTTCGTCCACTGCACAAACTGTCCTTCTCTTCTGCGTCCTGTCTGAAACTGATTCACATTAGCAGCTCAAACAAACTCAATTCCATTTCAGTGCAAAACAGAATTTATGATTTGTTTTTAGGAGCCTGTAATACTGAATTATTGCCATTTCCTTGCTGTGTTTGCATCATTTTCTCAAAAAGGTCTGGTTTAGAGGGGCTGTGAGCTGAGGGTGTGACATCACAGCGGTGCCAGGTCGGAGGATCTGGCGGGTTCAGAGCAGTGGTTCACCACCTAGTGTTCCTCTTTCAGGAACATTCTAAACAATTTTTTGGCACTGAACTTTAATTATTAAAATCTTAGCACCACCAATAAAAACTGCCTCCGTGCGTGTGTGTGTGCATTTGAAGATCTCATATTCTTCACACTTCAGCTAATACACTTAGTAAAAAAAAAAAAAAAGTCCACTCTGACTCAGATGCTGCTGTCTCCTCCGTTCCTGTGCATCGTCCTGATGTGCTGTACTAAGTGTTAAATCGTGTTCATACTCTGATCTCATCCTCGTCCTCGTCCATGAACAGGAAGTCTTTGTCGTTGATGTTAATGCTGTTTGTAGTGCTACGTGGCTCACTCTTGTGTGCATTTTGTGTTTTCTCCTCCTTTAGTTCAGGGCTGGACGTGGACACACTCTTGAGTGGGCATGGCACCTTCCAGCCCTGCCTCTGATCTTCTGTGAGGTCCTGTCTGTCCTGTTCGGCCTGGTCCATGACACCGAGGACGTCTCCGAGCATGGAGGGCCCGAGGTCAATGTGGAAGGACAGCATGGACTCTGCATGTTTCATTCCTGTACCAGAGGGTGGTGTGAACACGGGGAGTTCACTGGGCTCCCCGAAACGCCGCTCCTCCACCTCTAAGCTCCGCCCACCCATCACTGCTGTTTTTCCGTTCGTTTCCGGAAAATTTAAGGAAGTGCTTTGCGGAAGGCAGGGTGTCACGTCCTGATCTTCACTCACGTAAGGCAGGGAGATAGCACTGTTAGCTGGTAGCATGTAGCTCTTAGCACTGGAGTTTCTCTCAGACTGCGAGCGTTTGCTGCCTCTGAACTTGCGTGGCAGAAGCCCATTCTTATGCACCTGATTGGCTGATTCATGCGGCGTGCTGAGGAAGGACGTGTCTCCGAAGGCATCCCCTCCACGGCCGATGTGCATGGTGTGGCGGAAATCAGCAAGTGGTGCGCTGATCATCTCCACCGTCAGGTCAGCACGAGAGCGGCGCTTTGACCCAGACGAACCCAAGACCAGCTGCTTCAGGATTGGCATGGCAACAACACAACTACTTCCTTTATTCTGACAGACTGCTAATTCAGCCGGAAAGTGTATTCCTGTTAAGTGGTACTGTACTGCTCCAGTCGACTCTATTATACATTCAGTGTCCAGAACCTTCAGGAAGTGATGTCATGAAACATCACTGTCCATTTTTTAAATGAGTGACAAGATTTCCACAAAAGTAAAAAATCTAAAGCATATGCCTTTATGATGAGGCTAGGCTGTGTTAGCTGTTAGCATGCTGGATCCAAAGTGTCCGGGAAGTGATGTCCTACAACTCCACCAAAGGACCTGACGAGAGAGAGGAAAGAGTGAGACATGAAATTAAGAGAGAGAGGGAGAGAGAGGGAGAGAGAGAGAGACTGACTCAGAGACATGGATTTGTTCTTTTGACCCGCTGGTGTGAAAGTGAACAGAACAGAGTAGAAGCGAAGAATGAAATAAAAAGAAAAACAGATAAAGGAAAAAGGAAGAAAAAACTACAAAGAAAGAAAGTGATAAAAAATAAAAGTAAAAAAAAAAGTCACAAGAAAAAGAAAATGTAGGAAATGGAAAAAAATAATAAAGAACTGGAACTATACCCTACAGACTGAGAGAATAAACGATTGTTAGGTATAAGGGGTTAATGGGGTTAGGTATAAGGGGTTAATGGGGTTCGGTATAAGGGGTTAATGGGGTTAGATATAAAGGGTTAGGGGTTAGGTATAAGGGGTTAATGGGGATAGGGGATAGGTATAAGGGGTTAATGGGGATAGGGGATAGGTATAAGGGGTTAA
>CM040986.1:25501043-25515357 GCA_022985145.1 Pangasius djambal | reverse complement strand
TCTTTTTCTCAATAAAATATAAATAAATTAATATAGATATTTAAAAGTTATTTTCTGGATTTTCTTTTTGATATTCTGTCTCCACATGTTAGAATACACCTACCATTAAAATTACAGACTGATCAAGTCTTTCTTAGTGGGTAAACCAACAAAATCAGCAAGGGATCAAATACTTGTTTTCCCCACTGTATATGTTACCTCTGGCAAAATTATTCATAAACAAGGTATCAGCTTCCACTACTATGCCCATGACACTCACATGTTTCAGGTGATAGCTGAGGAATATGCTGTCATTGCTAGTCCTGTTGGAGTACCTGTTTGTACTCTGCAACGCACATCCTCTTAAACCACTATAGGACTCTCTCTCTCTCTCCAGCTATACATGTCACTGCACTGCCTGATGAGATGCGGGTGATCCTGATTCAGTCTGCCCACAAGACCTGCCTGGTCCATCCTGATGGTCTACTTCTGCTTCGAGACTCCTTCACCTGAGAATCACTTGCTTCTGATGAGAAGTGACCCCCATGGATAACCTTAAGATTGCTGTGAGATTGCTGTTGTAGTTGGGTGAAAAACGCTATATTTAAAGTTTTATTTGAAAACAGATACCCCCTCTATTTTTTGTATTTCTAATGTGTTTGTTATTTTGGGTGCAATACACATTCCGACAAGTAGATGGTGCTGTTAGCGCTACTGTGGGGACTAGAGAGAGACAGCGCATGCGCAGCTTCAGAATTAAACGAGCTGTGGCCAGATTAACATTGTCTCCTCTACGTCTATCCACAGCACCACACACCTTTAGATTTAAAGCTAAAAATTCGAATGAAATAAAAAAAGACCTTGATGCGCATAATAAAGATCCTTTCGAAGCACACTGAGTGGTACTGTTTGAATTTATATCACACAAAAGAGTATGTGGAAGAGTAATGACTTATAATCGCACTCTCCACTGTCACCCTGAACAGGATGAGTCCCCTTTTGAGTCTGGTTCCTCTCAAGGCTTCTTCCTCATGTCATCTCAGGGAGTTTTTCCATGCCACTTTCACATCTGACTTGCTCATTAGTGACAATGTCCATTGTCAAAAGTACTATATAAATGAAATTGTATTGAACTGTTTGTGATTAGACACAAGGGCTTGCACTGCTCTAACAAACTTCTGCACCTCATGTACAGTATGATTGATGTGATTGATACCGATCATGGTTGTCATGCCTACCATCATCGAGAGTGCGTTCCAGGATCAAAGGAGTGGATGGGAGTCCATCTCCGATACGTGTGAACGCTAAAACCTGTATCTGATAGAGGACATATTTCCCCAAATTTGTTAACTCAGCACTGTGAGTGGTGTTTCCTTCTACTGTCCAAAACTGAAGAGGAGAGTCTGAATCCTTTTCTTTATACACCACCTGAGAGAAACAGAGACAAAAATTTTTAATTATTTTGAGATTTATTATTAGGAGTCAAAATTATTGGTATTTTTATTTGATGATGACCTTGTAGCCAAGTATGAGACCATTTCTGTCAGGCTCAGGAACCTCAAACCAGCGAACCAGAATACTGCTGGAGGATGTGGAGAAAGCTGAGACATTAGACGGACCACAGGAGGGCACTAGAGAGTGAAAGAGAAAAAACAGAGAAATTATCATCAGTAACACATACATGAGATTCTTTAGAATAAAAGGAACTGGAAAATGGTTACACAGGGCTATCTGTTATCACGGTCTGAGCATGAATTTGCTTTTCCAAACAACAACAAACAAACAAAAAATCCTATTCATTTGCCAAGACAGCTACACATGTTCTGAATTTTCTACTCACTCACACACACACACACACACACACACACACACACACACACACACACACACAGCTCAATGAAACAAATTACCTGAACTCCATAACCACAGACAGCAGCCTTGTCTACTGCTCACAGGCTTTTGAATTTTATTTCCAGACTCCAGCACATACAACCAAGGAGTTATGTCAGAAATCAAAGAGGATGATAATAAAGGGAGACGTAGTGTCAGGGACCTTATCTGGAGTTTTAAAGCGCACATGAACCCTCTGTTACCGACAGAGTAAAAAGACTGATTTAATTAAAATCAAAGAGTAGCATGGCCACACATTAAAGAAGTAAATTATGAAAGACGTGTATTGAGAAAGATGCCGAAGGAAAAATAATGCAGAGAGAGAATGAAAAGTTGTACATATTAGAGCATTCTAATGTTTAGATGTTATATAGTGTTACTACCTTACAACTGATTTAAGAGTACAAAACTGTCCCAAAACTACACCTTTTACAGTTATCACTTCAATAATACATCCCCTACACTTTCTACATTCCTACACAGTTAATGCACCTTAAATAAAATTTGCAAACTACATGATAAAAAACTTTAATGTGAAACCACCTGCTCCCCAAATATCCTACGGCTGCCACACCTTTAACACAGCCCTATACCTTTAAAGTTACCATGCCTTTACCACAAACCTATAGCTTCCACAGGTACTGTACCTTAAGTAAAATAAGCAAACCTTCTCTAGGTACAAAAGTTGAATCCAATCCAACTTCTACAGGTAGCATAGCTTTACTACACCTCTGCTAGCCTCTACAGGTACTGCATTTTCAGCTTTGCTACCTTCTACAGGTATTTTACCACCAACTTTGACTTGAACTGAATGGAACTGAATATTATACAGACTACTGAGATGTTTATGGAGGGCTAGTAAAGAAAAAAATAAGCAATTTAATATCTTACCAGACTCTCGGGTCCGCCCTCGAACAGGATGGCTCCACGGTCCAGCTCCAATGCCATTAATCGCTTGGACTTTGACCTCATATTCGGTCCATTCCTCCAAATCCTCAATGGTAAACTCCCTCTCCAAACGGTCAAGAATAACATGGGTTAGGACTTTAGCCTGAGGTCCAATCTGACTATACTGCACTTTATAACCCACAGACTCTGGATTTCCATTATACTCCCACTCTGGCAGGGGCTGGAACACAAATTACACAACATTCACACATTCTAGTCCAAAAAGTGTCTTTATATTAACTGGGAGAAAATACATGATAGACATAAACCGAAATGAGGCATGTGATAATGTCTCAGTCAATGTATGTGTGTTTAAGACATACCACCCATCGGAGCCAGAGGCTGGTTTCGCTGGCTGTGCGCAGTGTGATGTTAAGTGGAGCCATGTCAGGTGGAGCCTGCAGGGTCTGGATCTTTCTAGAAGGTTGGCTGGGTGGGCTCGTGCCTACAATGTTCACCTGACGCATACGAAATCTGCAGGTGACACCAAAAAAACATCAAACAACAGAATAAGCAAGCTGCCCATTTACTCCATTTTATACCAAGAGTATCTACTGATGATGGAAGAGGATACGTAGGGCTTGTGCTAAGTATTGTACCTTTAAAGACCTTTAAAGTGCACCATAAAATTTGATGGTAGTACTAAAGGTGTGATACCTGCAGATGGTACAATAAGTATATTAAAGGTAGTGGGGAACTTTTAGAAATTGTAGGTAACTGCAGAAGCTGAGGATATGTAGTAAAGGTGAGGTACCTGTAGAAGGTGGAGGGGGGGAATTCAGTAAAATGTGGTACCTGTAGAAGTTGGGGTTGGAGGATAAAGTAAATGTATGGAGCCTTTAGAAGAAGGGGGGATGTAGTAAAGGTGTGGAACCTGTAGAAAGTTGGGGGTGTAGTAAAGTTGTACTGTATTACCTGTAGAATGTGTGGGTGATGTTGTAAAGGTGTAGTACTTGTAACAGGTGTGTGTGTGGGTTGGGGGGTGTAGTAAAGGTATACTGCCTGTAGAAGGTGTGTGAGATGTAATAAAATTGAGGTACCTGCAAAATGATTATGGTTTGTACAAAAGATATGGTACTTATAGAAGCTATATGAGTTGTACTGTATGAGTAGTACCTGTAGAAGGTGTAGGGGTTGAGAGCAGGTACTTCCATTGATCGAGCATTAGGTTCATTATTCAGCTGATGAACCATCACCCAGTCCTCATTTTCTCCAATTACACTGATCTAAAAACAGAATAGAGAACCAGCAGCCACACTCATGAATGATACAGTGAAGGGGGTGATTTAGGTCTTATAGTCCTATACCTGAAAAATAATATTTACCTCCTAAAAGCTTTGTTGCATCTACTCTGATGTAATGAGTAGCTCACCTGTGCTTCTACCTGCCAGCGGGAGATGGAGGTCTTTCCATCGTAACCTGGTTTGAACTGCAGTGTAACTGATCGAGGACCAATATTGGAGATTGCCAAGTTAGTTGGAGGACCAGGAAGTTCTACAGGGAACACAAACAGACAATAAGTATTACTTTTGACTTTTACTCCTTAAGTTACATAGTGAATGACACTGAAATGTTGCTCTGTTACCATCATACTGGAATTTTAATATCCTTTAATGGAACAGAGGAACTTCATCAAACAGACTTCATGTGAAAACTGTGATGAATTTCCTGGTTACACAACTGCACTATTTGTCCATGTAGTACACAGTTATAGAAGGGAAGGATTTATAATCACACTATCCAGTGTCTCTTAAGGTTTCTTCTTCATATCGTCTCAGGGAGTTTTTCCTCACCACCGTCACCTCTGTCTTGCTCATTAGGGATAAATTCATACATTTAAAAATTATATCCTAAATTTATATATTTCTGTAAAGCTGCTTTGAGTTGAGTAGATTTTTATATCCGCTGTAGTATCCACAACATTTTTACAAATAAAATGTGATTGCATAAGTTTTGACCCCACTGCTGTGAAACCCGAAATATAGTTCTGTTGAGAAAAGACATGGTAACAGTGTCAGATATTTAATCTTGTTAAATCTGTCATCAATTAAATGTAAATGAAACATTATGAAACATTAGGCTGCCTAATTTTTAACATGACTGCAGATGCAGAATAAGTAAATAATGAAACACTTATCTGAATTAATGTAAGTAAAACTTGTTGTCATAGTTACACTGTGGATTTGGAAGTGCCTGCATTTGATTAACTCTCAAACCGGTGGAGACATGGGTCAATTCTTAAACCAGTTCTCTGGAGAACCAGATGAGAACCATGTCTGTGTTAGTGTGAAAATTACAGTGTGGATTAGGGATTAGAGCACTAATGAGTCTCCTGGGCACTACCATTAAAGTTAATATCCTCTCAAATTACTACACTTCTGAATGATTACATTTGGGGAAATGAAGCACTATATTATATTTAGCTGTAGCTTATTAGCTTTATTGTCCATTTAGCTGGAGGGTTATCCATCCATCCATCGATTTTCTGTACTGCTTATCCTACACAGGGTCACAGGGAGCCTGGAGCCTATCCCAGGGAACTCGGGGCACAAGGCAGGGGACACCCTGGATGGAGTGCCAACCCATCACAGGGCACAATCGCACACACTCTCATTCACACCCTATGGACAATTTAGAGATGCCAATCAGCCTACAACGCATGTCTTTGGACATGAGAGGAAACTGGAGTACTCAGAGGAAACCCCCGGAGCATGAGGAGACCATGCAGGCTCTGCATAGAACCCCCAACCCCAGAGGTGCGAGGCAATCGTGCTAAACACTACGCCACTGTGCCCCCCTCTGGAAGGTTATTATTAGCGTTATTCATGGCCAAATGTTTTACTGTGGATGAACCCTCACCTCCTCTCACCCACTCCCTAAAGTCATCACAGATTAAGCCCTACCCACCCTCACACACACACACCTCCAAACTGAGGTAGAAGGAACAAGAATCAGCAGAATTAAAAGGCAGACATGCCCTGTCTTTATTTTGTGTACATATGATCTGTGTGTGTGTGTGTGTGTGTGTGTGTGTGTGTGTGTGTGTGTGTACCTGGTGGTACCCCTGATGAGATGGTGGATGATGACAGCTGTCCCTGTCCTTTAGAAGTCATTGCCGCCACCTCGATTGTGTAGGTAGTTAAAGCAGTTAGTCCTGTGACGCGGTACTCCAGAGTGACGTTGGGCAGGTAGTGTGTGACACGCGTGTTCGTCCGGTTAAACTCCTCCCATGAGATGCGGTACCCTGCACACAGACACACTCTACACACTCAACTCTAGAATTATTGGCACCCTCTTGGGTAACGTGTAATAAGTGATATTTTTACACATACACAACTGTTTGAAAGTTTTCTTCAGTAGTAAATCCCTTTCACCAAAACACTGGTTTTAAAATTATTGGCACCCCATAAGTTAATATTAGGTGAATGCTCTTGACCTCTGTAGAGAATAACAGTACTGATTCTCCACCCACACATATACTGATATTTAAAAAAAAAACAGTTGTTCTCAAAACCAGCCCCAAAGCATCACTGATCCACCTCCATATTTCACAGTGAGTTTGAAAATAACCCTAACCCTAACCCTAACCCTTGCATTCAGTTTGCTTTTTTGCACAAACATTGCTGATGGAGTTCATGACCAAAACGTTAAATTTTGGTCTCATCTGACTATAAACATACGGCTCCATCCGTAGCACCAATGAGGCTTAGTGAATTTCAGGAGCTGAATTTTATGCCTCAGGAGATTTACTGCAACTCTTCTTTTCTTCCAAACAGATTGTTGTTTTGGTGGTGTTTTAAGGCTGATTTTGACGGAGAGAATCAACTAAACCATGCAATTCTAAAATACAGAGAATAAATAAAGCACCGGTGAGGATGCCGTTCTTCTCATGCGGTTCTCTCCAGCTGACTTTCAAAGACGTGTCAAGGATTTCAGTAAAACTCAGATGACCAACAGCACCGGGAGCTACAGAGAGAGAATTTCATATTATTGTTAAGGCAATGAATTTCCATTTATTTTGCGTGTGTGTGTATGTGTGTGTGTGTGTGTGTATGTGTGTGTGAGTGTCTCACTGTCTTCGTGGGTGTGTATTCTCTGGGCAGGGCTGCGTGGTCCATCCCCTGGTGTGGTGAAACACAGCACTGATGTGAAATATTCTGTAAATTTCTTTAGGCTGCTGATGAAGCCGACGTGGACACCATCCTGGAAATTCGGCCGAACCGTAACAACTGTAAGTTCCTCCCCCTGCCCTGCCTGCCATGCTAAGAGCTAGAGAGAGAGAGAGAAACTTATACAGAACGATTTCTGAGACATGGATACATCTGTGTGCATGTTTATTATGTCAAAAATATGCCCTTTGTGTGTGTGTGTGATCTGACCTTGTATCCCTGGTTGATGCCATTGATGAACTGAGGGTTGGGTGCAGTCCAGGTGAAGCGTATGGTGGTGGAGTTTACAGCTTCTACCTGAACATCACCTGGAGCAACAGTAGGGACTAACAGACAGACAGGCAGAAAGAGACAGATAAACAGAGAGAGAGAGAGAATCATTTGGAATAAACCTCTGGATTTGGAACTAATACTCTAATGTCCAGGATCTAAAGGTTTCTGCAGATCAGGCCCGTACCTCCCTGTAGTGTCCACTCTGTCACTTTGTGGCTGTAGACTCCCAGGCCAGCACCGTTATATGCCGCCACTTCTATCTCATAGTTGGTCCAGATGATCAAATCCTCCAGGAGCAGGTTGGTCACCTCTGGATTGGAGATGTTCTTGTACTGGATGTCCACGGGGAGACCAGTTAGACGGTAACTGGAAGATACACAGGAGTCAGTAATGGACAGATGAGTGATCAGGAACTACTGACTGGGTAATTAGTGAATGACCTAACATTCTCCAATCAACACCCCAAAGATCATTCAGATATTTTACTGAACTCTGTAAAACCAAATTACAGTAGAGTGTTGATGGTGTTGTTTATTGGTGAATTTTGCTGTTTGGTGGTGATTGTTATAGGCTCCCATTTTCTAAATGAACAGTGTAACACTGAGTACACTAACAGTGTACTGGATCTCTGTTAGGTGTGAATTCTCTTCCTAGCCTCTAGGACTGTAAGGGTTTAATCAGGCTGCTGTTGTACCAAAAAGTCTAAAAAGGAATGTAAGTATAGAGCGAAGTTTTATTTGTTTTTTTCTCCCCTTGTTTTCTCTCTGTTGAGGAATCAGTGTGTTCTGAAACGTGCTGTTAAAATGGACTTCTTTGTGGGTTTGTTCAGCGAGGCCTATAATTTTAGCCGACCATGCAGTGGGAGTGATCGTTACTCGATGGAATCACAGCTCTCACAGCTTTCAACACATCGGGTCAAATCACTGTGTCATAACGGCTGAGAAAATCTTTTCTTTTTCTTTCAAACACTTACAATGACGCTAATCAGATTGCCTCACTAAGACTATTTGAAGTAGTAATTTGAGTTTTTGGACATGCAAAGTTTGAACAATATGGCTCCCTGTCATTATCTGGATGTTTCTTGCCCTCTTATTTGCTAACATTACAAGATTTAAAGGACTAAATCAGTATTTTAACACCTTGCATTTCCATAACCAAACAATAGAGGGAGACAATGAACCATTTTATATCTCCTCCTATTCAATTTCTCTCTCACTTTCTCTCTCTCTTTCCCTCTCTCTCTCTGGGGATCGAGTGCACCATATGGGCCCTAACGTTTGGCATAAATATTTATGTCTGCTGTGCCAGAAACAACCTGCAGTCTGTCAGTGTTGAAAAGAGGCCTGAGCTCAAAAACTTACTGAATTGACTTACTGAAACAGAATGAGAGTGAGAGAGAGAGAAAGATAGGGACAGAGTGAAAAAGACAGTTCTCAACACACCTGAGACAGGTACTGGAATGCTGATGACACCATAAGTGCTGATGGTGGTGCTATAGGTACTGACCGTATGATGTATCCCCGGAGCGCGCCATTCTGCTGATTCTCAGGGGGAGGCTGCCACTGGATCATGATGGAAGAGTTGGTACGGCCACTGGCGATCACATTCTGCGGGGCTGCGCTGGGGGGCTCCTCTGGGAGAGACACGCTGTGTGTGTGCGGGGGGGAGTTAGGACAAATTTAGAACAAGTCAGGACAAGTTAGGAAAAATTACCAAAAATATAATCTGTTTTCACACAAATGTCTCACGGCACTGGGGAATCAAGTGCACTAGGTAGTGCTGTGATGTACAGAAAATGTAAACAGTTATTCTCGCACCAGTCTCCTTTTTTTCTCTCTTGAAGTTAATAAGACCAAAAAAAGTAGTGTTACTGAGAAACTGTAAGAAGTTAAAAAAAAAAAGATTTTGGAAAACCAGAAGATATGACCACATCACCCCTATCTTATCCACACTGCATTGGCTCCCAATCAAATTTCGTATTGATTATAAAATACTACTATTGACCTATAAAGCACTAAATGGTCTCGCGCCACAGAACCTGAGCCAACTTTTGGTCTTTTATGATCCGCCACGCCTACTTAGATCAGAAGGTACAGGCTATTTATTGGTACCTCGAATAGTGCGGGCTACAGCTGGGGGTAGAGCTTTCTCTTACAAAGCCCCACAGTTATGGAACAGCCTTCCACTTAGTGTTCGGGGCTCAGACACAGTCTCAGTGTTTAAGTCTCGGCTGAAAACATATTTGTTTAGAAGCCTTTTGTGAATAGTGTTTCTCAGGTACAGGGGCAGGTCTGGAGGGTTCACAGGCATTGAGTGTTGTGGTGAACTGGGATGTTTGGATGCTGTCGCCCCCCCACTCTCACGCATTCACTCAGGTTTGTCGACGGTGGAGTGGCTGCTGCTTTATGTCCCAGGAGCCCTCATGTCTGTGTTAGCTTCTGGCTCTCCCTTTTAGTTATGCTGTCATAGCTAGTCTTGCCGGAGTCCCTGCTTGCACTCTGCATGCAAAGTATATTGTCCTTAACCACTAGAGGACAAAAGCTTACCTAATAATATCTCCCTCTCTCTCTCTCTCTCTCACACTACACATGCTACTCCTGAGATGCCAGTGATCCTGACCCTTCCTGCTCTCCAGTCCTGACTGATCCATCCTGATGCCCTACTTCTGGTTGGAGTTCTCATCACCTGAAAATCACTCGCTGCTGCTGAGGATAGCCCACATGAACGGCCTGAAGAACACCATGAGATTACTGAGGATGGTTCCACATAGAAACCATAAAGATGGCTGTGGATGTTCTTCCTTGGATAGCCTAGGACTGCAATTACTATGAACAGATTTGCCCACAAGCCTCCATCAGTGAACAGTTGATAACTTCAGTTCGATACAATTGACTTTAAGTTAAAACTATAATGAATTCAGAAATGACACTGGTGCTCATACTTATAAGTTCCTGGTTACACAATCTCACTGTTTGAATTTATAGAACACAGTTATAGAGGGAATGATTTATAATCGCACTATCCGTTGCACCCAGATGAGGATGGGTTCCCTTTGGAGTCTGGTTCCTCTCAAGGTTTCTTCCTCATACCATCTCAGGGAGTTTTTCCTCACCACCGTCACCTCTGACTCACTCATTAGGGATAAATTCCTAAATAAAAAATTTATATCCCGAATGTATATAATCCTGTAAAGCTGCGTTGTGACAATGTCCATTGTTAAAAGTTCTATACAAATAAAACTGAATTGAACTGAATGTTAAATAAACCTCTCCTTACAGAAATATTCACCATATCAGAGATTCCATGTTTTTTTTAAATCCATTTATTATTAGCGGAGCTTCTGTCATACACATCCCTGTGAACAAGCTGTTGCTAAAGAAATGACAACGTAATACAGCAAGCCGTTTAATATAAACCTGTGAGTTGTAGCTGCACTGCTGCTATAAATAATTAATCAGCACCTTCTGACCAATCAGAATCCAGAATTCAACAGCAGCGTTATAGAAGTTTACGTAATTGTTGTTGTTTTTTTTTTTGTTTGTCTTTTTTAAATAACCTCCTGATGGCTGGGTGAAAACTTCACTGCACCCCTCTCAGGCCCGGGAACGCAGAATGTTTCGCAGTGAGAGAAATTTGAATGATGGCGTCTAACACGATGGCTGCATTAAAATACAAACACAGCTGAATGTTTAACGCCATGCTCAGAATTCTGAAGTCATAATTTTGAAGTATAACATTTTTTTCAGCACAAACTCTAAATGAAACTGTAGTCAAACTCTCAGAG
Source organism: Pangasius djambal (assembly GCA_022985145.1). Lineage (NCBI taxonomy): Eukaryota > Metazoa > Chordata > Actinopteri > Siluriformes > Pangasiidae > Pangasius > Pangasius djambal. The sequence continues at coordinate 25,504,314 of CM040986.1, read as the reverse complement.
TTTCCTGATTAATGGAGATAAAGGTGTCTTCTCCTCTCCTGCTCAACATTCAAAAACAAACTTTAGCGTTAGCATTTAAAACACTAAGGTTTAATTAAATGAGTTTTAAATCTACACTACATTCGGCTTCCCAGGAAAAATGTTGATATTAAAAGAACGCATATCTTTGAAGGTAGAGTATTTTTTGTGTACAAAATTCTATAAAATGAAAAAGCACCTTGCTATCACTGGTGAGGCTAAGGCAGGATGATATGACGATATAATATGGATATCGTTATAGAAATACATTAAAATAAACTCTTCTGAGAAATCAACGGCATCAACACTACAGTAATAAGCAGGGGATTTAATTTCTTATTTTAATTTCTATATTTTTCTTTTTCATGCTTAATTCTTTTTTTTACACATTTATAGAGTGAGTGTGAAAACTAAAACCAGCACATTAATGTTAAAAACCAACATTTCACGCAGTTTCTATTAGTAACACAGAGCAAAAAAAAGCTTTAACTCCTGCATTAACGTTATATAAATGACACTACACACGCTAATCATGCTAATCAATTCCCACTGGCAGCTATTGAATGTTAGCTACTCTAGAGATTATCTGGGGTGAAGTACTCCTTTAAGATCCTGCTGAGCTGAGCTGCTCTATTTTCATCACACACACACACACACACACACACACACACACACACACACACAATCCCTGGAGAGTCTAGCTGTAGATGTGAGTTATTCTTCTGTTCTACAGGGCAGAAATCTGGCTCTTTTATTGCTTCCTGTCTGCTAACACACTTACACACAGTGATTTATAACACACACACACACACACACACACACACACACACACAAACACACAGAGATGAACTGCACTAGTATATTATATGGTCAAACACCCTGCAGTAAGCAGGCAATACAGAAGAGAGGGGATTAAATTAGAGACAGAGAAAGAGGTGGAAGTGAACATGACTGTGTCCTCCACCTTCCACTAATAAGGGTCCCTCTGTAGGGTCCGACTAAAGCCTACTGTTCTAAAAGGTTAGCAGAGTGTAATGCTAGTCAGCAGCAACCAGCGTCCTTGTAGCTACAATGATGTGGTGCTGTGTGAACAGCACACTCTTGTAGTATTCACAATTCAAAAGCTAAAATGTTCCGACAGTCCACGAATTATTGCAGTGTTGATGTCAGAAAGTTGCCTCCGTCATTCCTAAACGGAAGAACTTGTTTCCTCGGTTTCCTGGTTCCACATTTGCCTATTTTCCTAATTTCCTGGTTCCACAGTTTCTGGTTCCACGGGTTCGTGGTTCCACAGATACCTACTTCCCTACTGTCCTGGTTCTACTTCCCTAGTTTTCTGGTTCCACACTTGCCTATTTACCCAGTGTCCTGGCTCCACAGTTGTCTATTCCCTGGTGTCCTGGTTCTACTTACCTAGTTTATTGGTTCCACAGATTCCTATTCCTAGATTCCTGGTTCTACAGTTTTGCTAGTTCCCTACTTTCATGGTTGTACAGTTTCCTTCCACATTCTCATGGTTCTACAGTGCCCTGGTTCCACAGTTTCCTATTTCCTCGATCCCTGGCTATGAACAAATGTCTGGAACAATAAGCCACAGGGGTGACATAGTAGTACCTAGTTTCCTGGTGCTACAGTTGGCTTATTTGACTACAAATCATGTATTCTTTTGCATTGCATATAAACGTAATCTGTGAAGAGCCTCACTGTGTATTATCTAAGAAGCAGCTGAAAGCTGAATGCTCTTCTGAACTCTATCACTGACTGGTTCAGGAGCTCTGACTAGGAACAAACACCTGGAACAAAACCCACAGTGGTACAGTGGTCAGTCTTGTCACCTCACAGCTCTAAGGCCCCGAGTTTGATCCTGAGCTCGGGTTATTGTCTGTGTGGGATTTCTCCTTGTGTTTGCCTGGGTTTCCTCTGGGTTCTGCAGTTTCCTCTCACCTCCCAAAAAACATAGGTGGATCGGCTAAGATAAACAGCCTCTAGCTGTGAATGAGTGCGTGATTGTGCATGGGCATTGTGCCCGAGGACGCAGTGTTCCCGGGACAGACTCCAGATCCACCTCCACTCTGTCCAGGATAAAGTGCTTACTGAAGATGAATGAATGACTGAAAGTTAATACCAAACTAACGGTAGCGTTAACTTACCACATCAGGCAGCTAGTGTGTGTGTGTGTGTGTGTGTGTGTGTGTGTGTGTGTGTGTGTGGCGAGTTTGTGTTTCCTCACCGTCTTGTCTCAGTGCTGAAGGCTCCTCTCCCCACATTGTTCTCAGCACACAAGCGAAACTGATAGGACCGAGCTGGAGTCAGTTCCCTCACTGTCAGTGCTGTGGAACTGGGGTCAACGTCCGCTATGAGAACCATCCATGGAGCATCTACACACACACACACACACACACACACACACACACACACACACACATATATATCGTGTATAGTAACTGAAAGCTTAAATTACTTTAGTCAAGAGAACAGATGTGACAATCTAGTTAGTGTGTTGGAGTATTTTCACTCTCTCTCTCTCTCAGTCACTCTCTCTAACTCTCTCTCAGTCACTCTCTCTAACTCTCTCACTCTCAGTCACTTTCTCTAACTCACTCTCTCTCAGTCACTCTCTCTAACTCTCTCTCTCTCTCAGTCACTCTCTCTAACTCTCTCTCTATCTCTGATTCTGTCTCTCTTGATGTAGTTAGACACATGAAGTGTGCATCTCAGCCATGTGCTTGAGGGAGGATCACACAGAAAAAGGTGAAATATTTTTCATTTGCATATCATTTTCTCCACATGAACAGAAGCAGGTATAAATTAGCCCCATGTGTGGTGCATTAATGTGCTTTATTCATGCTTATAGATAATCTTTATTTATGACAGCATGTGTAATAATACAAGACAGGGGTGAAAAAAAACTGTTTAGTAAAACGATATCAGTCCTCTTTAGTCTTGAGTTTTCTGATGGCTCTCTGTTTGAACACACACACAGCAGTGGGCCTCCCTGTCTCTCTCTCTCTCTCTGTCTGTCTCTGTCTGTCTCTCTCTCTCTCTCTCTGTCTGTCTGTCTCTCTCTCTCTCTCTCTCTGTCTCTCTCTCTCTCTCTCTCTCTCTCTCTCTCTCTCTCTCTCTCTCTCTCTCTCTCTCTCTCTCTCTCTCTCTCTCTCTCTCTCTCTCTCTCTCTCTCTCTCTCTCTCTCTCTCTCTCTCTCTCTCTCTCTCTCTCTCTCTCTCTCTCTCTCTCTCTCTCTCTCTCTCTCTCT
>CM040986.1:25457543-25474012 GCA_022985145.1 Pangasius djambal | reverse complement strand
CACTTTACATCACTCACATTACACCTCTCACTTTACATCACTCACATTACACCTCTCACTTTACACTTTACATCACTCACATTACACCTCTCACTTTACACCACTCACTTTACACTTTACATCACTCACATTACACCTCTCACTTTACACCACTCACATTACACCTCTCACTTTACACTTTACATCACTCACATTACACCTCTCACTTTACATCACTCACATTACACCTCTCACTTTAACCTCTAATTTTTCTTCTCACAATTTAGATCTCTCACTTTACACCTCCTATTCTACATCTCTCACTTTACCCCTCTGTAGAACCCGGTGTGTGAGGGTGCAGAGGAAGAGACAAGCTGAATTTAGCAGTTTAGTTGCACGGTGCTTTTCAGCGCACATTCAACAACTCAATCAAAAAAACACAAACCAACAGAAAAAGGCCGTCACTAGCTCGCAGCTGTCACCCCATTCAAGTTCAAGTTCAAGTTCAAGTTCATACTCCGCGGCATATGTGTGTGTGTGTGTGTGTGTGTGGGTTGCACGCTCCGTCAACTACATCACTCTCAGTCTGTCTGGTTACTGCTGTTCTGAAAGCACAAAGAAACACACAGTAGCCTGGTGGTAATCAGACACAGGTGAGAATCATCACACGTTACCTGCTGGTTCACCCCGCCTCCTCTCTGTCCACGGCTGACTCTCGACCACGCCCCCTACTTTACATTTCTCACTTTACACCTGCCACGTTACACCTCCCATTTTACACTTTACTCACTTTACATCTCCCATTTCAGACCACAATGTTTCACACAATTACACACCCAATCTGACGCAGAATAACAAGCCATTGTTGACTTTAGACTTTAGTAACAGCACACACAAACGTACTCTCTCTCTCTTTATCTCTCTCTCTCTCTCTCTCTCTCTCTCTCTCTCTCAGCTTGGTAGAGTGAGTTTGTCTCTTATTGACCCTGTTGGTTCTATTTTTATTCGTGTTTATACAAGTCTTTATGATGCAGATGAAGCTCTAATGGATTCTAGCTGCTTTTGTTCAAGCTTCTTTCTCTATAACGAAGGTCAACACACACACACACACACACACACACACACACACACAAATGTAAAACCAAAATCAAAGCAAAAAAGTCAAATTGCTCTGAGAAATCAAATCTACAGTCCTCATGGCTAGTTACAAACACACACACACACACACACACACACACACACACTCAACCTCATTAACAGAGGCATAGAAGCGAGAAAATAAAATGGGAATCGAGCTAGGAAATTCCTGTCCCTGTTCTTGCTTGGTTCCTGTGCCTGTTCCTGTACTTCCTGTTTCCTGCTTCCTGTTTCCTCCCCTCCAGCTCTGATCTCAATGCTCCTCATGATCAGTGTTAAATATCCTTCTGTTTATTTGTTTATGAAGCGTTGAGTGTTTTTTTTGACAGCAGTTCCAAACTGCTTCATGCTAATTTCCTGTGTTCTCTTGTGTTTCTTGGGATTCACCATTTCCTATTCCCCAGATTTCCTGGTTTCACTAGTTTAACACTTTTCCTGATTGTTTGTCCCCTAAAACTAGTGTTCTAGTGTTTTTACTTTCAGATGTCTGTCTGTCGGGATCCTAAAAACAGAATTAGCCTGAGAGTGGCATGTCTGTTGGAGTTCTGACCTCCATTATGGGTTCTAGCTGTGTTAATTGGAACAGACTCAGCACGCACATCCACCTCCCGCTGCCTCCTTTGTGCTTCAGAACCCTTGAGAAAGGAAAAGCATGTTATCGGTGTATAACCTACATACAGGGAGAAAGAGCTTCCCCTGGCACCGGGTATATTTGTTGGCATAGAAATGACCTCAGGTTCGTTTTTTTTATTCGTTCTCCTGAGAACGATATGAATGTTAAATTAACTGGACCCAGATTCTTTGACAGAAATTCAGATTTTTGGATAAATTGCATTTATACACTTCTTCTCTTTAATAGTAATATAGCAATAAAAATATTAAAACTCAACAGAAAATGTTCATTTCATATTTTTTGTCCACTGCATTATGGGACGGCTTTAAGCTCCCTGAAAAGCTTGCACGGTGTTTTCTTGATTAAAGACACCAGGAAATGTCTTGAGATTTGATTCTGCACTTTGACATACTGAGTTTACTTCTGAAACAGGAAGTCAGAGTGATGATGTATTTAAGTCCTTGACTGATTTACACAACATCCGATAGTGTTCGAGATACAACTTCCCCTGCGCACCTAAACAAACCTGACAGTTATGGCACGCCAAAGAGCTCAATGCTCTTTTCTATCTGACTTTTTGAACATTTGAGGCCATTCTGATACATTTAGAGTTTAACATTTAGTGATTCTTATCAAATCATATTTTTAAGTTTCTGTGTAAATTTTAAATATTATTGGATGTAGAAGTTAAATGTTTTGTCCGTATGCTAATTGTCCCCGGCCTCTCGGAGTGAGTGTCATTAGGAAAGTCACTGTCACAAAACACAGCAATGAACCATCGTTACTGCTAACAAGCTTCTACTGCAGATCAAGACACGCCCCTGGGGGCGGGGCATACACACACACACACACACACACACACACACGCACACACGCACACACTCACACACACGATATACAGAGCATTTAATTGGACAAACATAAAAAATGTTAACAATTATGAGTTAATATTTAAATTTAATTTAACAATGAAAATGTTAATTTAATTATGAGTACATGTAACAGGTATGAAAAGTATATTTACTACACATCATTTTATTATATAGAAACTTTTATTACACAAACTGTTAGTTATACCCGATCTTTCTGTCTGTGTGTTTCCCCTTTAATTCTGTGCTCAACATGCGTCCTGCTTAGCCCCGCCCCTTCCCTTCCTGATCTGTATGGGAAAGGTCTGTTCTTGAATCGCGTGTTCATCTCATGCTGCCATTTTTATTTTTACAGACATCATAAAGGCGAACTCACACAGTTTTAAAGACAGAATAAATGGCAAGTCGTCCCAACTACGCATGCTGAGAGTCTCACTATTTACTTCCATAAAAAAAAAAACATAACGCAGAGACCAGTTACATACTCGTACACAAGATGGCCGCCGCACATATCCTGCAGTTATCTGGAGCTTGTCCATGTCTTCAGATATTAATGCAAAGCATCTACATGGTGCAGTAACAGCGTAAACAGTGCGGGAGGTACAGCACCATGTGACGCCGTATACACACCTCAATAAACAAACTAGTGCTGTGTCTTAAACTGCAGACTTCATTCGTACTGTTCCAGACCCTTACTGAGTGCTAACACTGGTCAGTGTTCCTATTACAGTGAATCTCACTGAGAGGTCTGTTCTGTCTTCTGGATTTTCTAGATTAGTAAATACTTTGGAATGTAAGTTCAGAGATTTTGATTTTCAGAAGCAGCTCATGACAATAATCACGTTTTAAGAGAGACAGAGCTCGTCATCATTTACAGTCCGACTCGGAAACTCGGACAGGAGAGCTGTGGCTCTGACTTTTAATCCTGCAGAGGATTGAGACACACAGTGAGAGAATGAACAATGCCACTGCTTCTGCACACAGAGTCATGCATCGAGCTTAAACCCACTTTAATGGCAAAGTAAAGTACAAAACGCTCTGAAGCTCCAGCTTTGATTTCAGGGCCACTTTAAACAATAAAGAAATGATTTTCCAACAAACTCTTTAAAAGTCTTTGTCTTGATAATCACAGTGAAATAAATCTTTTAATTCTAACAACATCCAAAGACTAGATTTTAAGTTTTTTTTAAGTATGCAAGTTTATGCATATTTAATTAGGAAAAGCTTTGTTTGCATAAACAAATAATCATTTTTTAAAAAAGTTCCAATACAGAAAAGCATGTACAGATATCTATTGTTTTAAAAATATACACACCTGTAATGATTTGTCTTACATAAAAAAAGGAAAATCTGATGTTTATTGAAAAAAGTATTTGTATTTTATAACAAAGGAGCCACAAAGATATTATTCTTAGATGATCTGTGCTGCCATATTTCTGGGAATATGCACCACACCTGTTTAACTCCGCCCACATGTCTCACTTCCTGTTAACCTGAAAGGAATTGTGGGTAATAAAGTTGAAGGTTAGCTGACCCATGATCACTGTTTCTGTTCTGTCGAGTTCTTGGCCACGACCAAAAGAAAAATCTTTATGTAAAGATTTCATAAAGACACAGATATAAATGATATTTATATGCACACACACACACACACACACACACACACACACACACACACACACACACTTTTCCTTTGAGTTAAATCAATAAATCTAAAAACACAGCTGAGTTTATATGAAGTCCACAACTCGCTCTCTCCACGCTTTAAAATGTTTTTTTGTTCTATAAAACAAATTCGGTTAAAAATGCGAGGAATTATTTCATAAGTCCAGTTTGGATATTTGATCAGAATGGAAAGTTTTATATACTGTATGTAAGACGAGTGTTTCATCACTGAGCTACAGAAAACCATCCCCTTTCTCCAACACAGGACTGAACCTCAAACACATCCATCACTTTTTCAATAAAAAAAAAAAGAAATTGGGAAAGTGTTCAGAATCCAGTGTGATGATCGATGTTGGAGTAATATCGCTCACGCTGAGACGGCATAACTTGCTACGGAAAATCAACGTTATCTCCAGGAAACTGATTTATCTCAGACAGAAAAAAAACTGTAACACTTGGTGGTGTTAGTTACTGAACCTTTGCTCTCCACATGAGTTCTTAGTGGAAAAAAAACCCTGGAACTGATTTTGTTTCCTGTCGTGCTGCATTTCCTCATTACGGCAGAACAGTTCGTCACTAACGAGGGTTCTTACTGGACACAAGTGAGCTGCAGGAGACTTTTACTCACCATTATAGCATTTATAATGTAGCTCTATCACATAAACCTGCTTTATAGAATATTTTGTGATAATTAAAACTGTCAGATTATTATTATTATTATTATTATTATTATTATTAAAATGTCATTATCTTGCATTCCTTTTAATTGCATTTTACAATTCAATTTTATTTGTATAGTGCTTTTAACAGTGGACATTGTCTCAAAGCAGCTTTACAGAAATAAATGGATTCAAAAAACACCAGACCACATCAGTGCCGCATCCAACAAATAAATACATTTTTCACACAGCATGGTCATGGTTTTTGGGTAGAAACACTACAAAATAACGGAATAACGTAAACCGCACGTGGGCGATATTTCAGCGCCACTCTGGCGTCAGTTAAAATCTAAACAGTTCACAGAGCGCAGAAGTGAAAATCTCACTGGATAAAAAGCACTAATGCATGTTTATAATATTTACAGAACATTATATTTACTAAACCAGTACAGGAGCATTTCTAAATTCATACATTTCAAATTTATATCCTGTATTTATATATTTCTGTAAAGGTGCTTTGTGACAATGGTCATGACAATTTAATGTCCAAAGCGCCATACAAATAAAAGTGAATAGAACAGAAGCAGAAACGAGCGCTCCGTGGCCCGACATGCGCCTGCAGTGCTGCTGGTGGTGTACGTGGTCTTTACTCTCATGAAATCCGAACCTACGAAGCTGACTATTTGCTGTCAGTTGTTGTTGTGACGCAGGTTTCAGTGTGATTGTTGGATCGAGGTTGGATGTAACAGTGGAGATGAATACATCTTGTACATCTTCTGACTTTAAAACGCAGCAGTGTGACGTCTCCTTAGACCTGGTGAGTGCAGAGCGTAAGAGCACTCTCCAGTTTGAGAACCCCGGTACTAGAACATCAGCTATTTTAAGGTTCCATCTCAAACACTTGAACACGAACTGTTGCTCTCTGATGTTGGAGTATATGCATTAACCATGATGCTTTGTGAGTGTTGTGTGTGTATAAGGGAAAAATACTCAACACACACACACACAGGATCAATAGCAGCTGTGTGTGTGTTTGTAATGGTGCTTCTAATAATGATTGTAATTAGGGTAAATTACACACTGCAACCACAGTCATTTAAGCCAGATAAGGAGTGTGTGTGTGTGTGTGTGTGTGTGTGTGTGTGTGTGTGTGTGTGAGAGAGAGTGTGTGTGTGTGTGTGTGTATGTATGTGTTCCCATCAGAGGAGAACAATTAACCCATGGACGAGATAACCATGTGTGTAAATAACATTTCTGATCTGAGAGACAGCTGAGAAAGGTCAGCTTTCTAAATGATGTGTGTGTATGAGTGTGAGTGTGAGTGTGAGTGTGTGTGTGTGTGTGTGTGTGTGTGCGTGTGCGTAAAGAGAGGTTAAGTAGGAAATGTTGTTAATGGAGTGTAGAGAAACACAGAATGTGTCTGTATCTCAGTTTGCAGCCTCTCAGACCAGAACACACACAGTTTAAAACATCCATCACCACGATATCGTGTATTTAAAATGTCACGGTATCTAATATCATCAGTTATCAGCACACGTGTAGTAACACGGTTAAAGATGTCACTCAGCACTGTGAGGTCTCCACATCAGCGTTCCCTGTCTCTCTCTGATTGGCTGATGGGAGTCTTCTGAAAACTACTGATGATAAAAGCTGTAATGTGATGCGTGACCGTGTTAGTTATAAGAAAGCCTGAGGCCTGAGGAGACCAGCAGGCATCTGTAAAGCAGAGGAGTAAACATCGACGGTTTAGCTGTAACCCACTGCCATGGTGACACCTGAAAACTATGGTTTTCTGCTTTTTCAGCTAAAGCTGAAGGGGAAAAGACACAGGAAAGCTGCTTTTGTTTCTGGCTGTGGTTTCATTCACTTTGTGCTGACATCATCACAGTAATGCCCCTCCCACCCTGAGACCATGGACAGATACACTCTCTTGGATCCTCAGCGACGGATGGCTGTGGCATCGTCAGAACCTGACCTTGCGATCTTCCGACGACAGGATGAACGCTTTTCTTTTAGGACCCCTTTTAGATTTGACCTTTGAATTCACAAGCCTCAGATTTGTGAGCCAACAGAAACCAAGAAGGCAAGACTGTGATCTGTTTGCTTGTTAAAAAAAATTAAGGCGCCTCTAATTAGTAAGTCAGACTGGACTTCTCCCTTTTCTTACTGTTGCTTGGTGCCCATCTGAAAAAAATAAACAGTCCTCTCGTTTCTTCTCTCTGGCTGCTTGCTTGCCCTGTTTGCACTTCCAGTAAAGCTGCATGACAATAACTATTGTTAAAAGTGCTACACAAACTGATGTAGCTCCGTGAGTTGGCTCCAGCATCATCAAGTGAGTTTCCAGAACCTGAGTTTCACCTCAGTGACCTGAACTGATCAAGTCATGGCCTTGGATTTATATATTTTCACTGCTCTAAGAACATACGTAAGCTTTATTTATAAAGCAGAAAGTGCTTTACATTGAATAATACAGTACAAGAAATAAAACAACCAGACATATAAATAGGAAGACAAAATGAAAAATTGCAACAAATGTGCTGGAGTATCACCTGCTGACTCTGATCATATGCCAGTGTGCACATACAGCTGCTCCAGAATCGATGATTTTCACCCTGATTTTTAATTGTGACCTTGTTACAACCAAGAGATTTTGTGTATAAGTTCTCAAGTTCTCACTGAGCATCAGCACCATGTCAGGGCCTAACACGCTCCTCAGGGCTTTAATCACTAGGCTTGTGGTTGGGGTGAATAAGGACAGGAGATGGAGCTGGAGATTGGTGTGATGACCATGATGCTGTGATGGTATAACTTTAGAAAGGGGAAGTAGTGAATCACTGAGAGACTGGAATGCTTTTAAGGCTGCGGCATCCCACTGTCGGAGCTCTGGTTCACCCATGAGGAGTGGCATGAAGGCAGAAGCCACGGAGCTGGATCCGTAAATAAACCCGTGGTAAACATTTTTAAAACCCAGGAATGGGTTTCACTGCTTTAGGCAGTGCTGAAGGGACTGAACTATTGATCAGAAGGTTGTGAGTTCAAAGCCAGAGAACCAATGTTGGAAAATTCAGCAACACATTTAACTCTCAGCTGTTCAGCTCCATTTGGATTGCAAGTGATTGCAAGTGATTTTGGGTAAAATTGTTATAAAGCTTATGCTGTCATCGCTAGTCCTGCCAGAGTCCCTGCACAATGTACATCATCTAAAACCACTACACTACAAGAGCATGCCTAATATTCTGTTTTCTTCTATGGTCCCCCCCTCTCTCTCTGATCCTGACTCCTTCTGTCCTCCAGACAGCCTAAAGATCACCATGAGATTACTGTGAATGGTACCAAATAGAAACAATAAAGATGGCTCCATGTTCTTTCAGCAATTGCTAAGAACAGTTTACATTCAAGTCTCCAACACTGAAAAGTTGATAACTTCAGTTCAATAAAAGAAACTTGTCCATCCAAACCCTGGATGGAGAGCAGGATAGGAAGAGAATTGTTGCATGGTGGGTTCCACATCACTGAATTAGTCTCCTGAAGTCCATGATAAAGAGAGAAACAGGTCTGCTCACAGTAGAAGAAGAGAATCTCCCATATCTGAGGCAGGTTTCCTGTGTCTGTGATCTTGGAGCTGGACTGTGGCTCAAAGAAGGTCATCAGTATGAATTGACAACTGAATGAACTGGTAGAAAGTTAATCAATCACATCTGTGAACCCAGCTTGTAATGTGTTCATGGCTCTGCCAATAATCGACTTTTAATCCAGGCCCATCCAGCCAGAGTGTGAGAGGTTAATGTGTATCCTACTTTGTGTTAAAGCTGCTCACAGACGTCTTGCCCTGTGGACAAGTGGACATAAATACCTTATGGAAAAGTTTCTCAGACTGACTAAATGACTGGGAACAAAGCAATGTATCATGCAGTGTATATGAAAGCCTCAACACTTCCCCAAGGAGCCATCATACGCTGTAAGAAAAAAGGGTACTAAACTGTTCTTTTCCTTGCCGCTGGTGTGGTAGCCTCAAGCATACATCTTTTGTGCCTTTTCACACCTTTTATACACAAAGGTGTCTGTGGTGTATCTTTACATCTTTAATCTATAATATAATTAAGGTCCATTTATGTATTAATTAGCATTAATCAATCAGGGATGTAACAGAACATTTTATTTAGCTCTTTTTGTGTCTCCCCTGCCTTGAAAAGCACACGTGTGTTCATCCACTTAGATTATTAGACTCATTTTTTATAATATTAGCGAGTTGATTCTAAACGAAGTGCATTAGCTAGACAGATGAGTTAGCTTAGATTGAGTAGGGACACAGAAGAAGAGCAGAGCTTAGTGCTGCCTAGAGAATACCCAGATGATGTTGATGCACACTGGAGCATGCTTAAGGCTGTTGTCATTGACTATAGCAAATGCACTCTTGTTTATAAAACTAAGAAACATCAAGACTGGTACAATGAGAATGGCTCTGAAATCTAGCAGCTCACTGACATCAAGCAGCAAACCTTCATCATCTGGCAGAACAATATCAACTGCAAAGCCAAAAGTATAGCCCATGCAACAGCGAAGGCAGCTGTCCAACCTAGGGCTAGGAAACTGAAAAAATTATGGTGAACGAAAGAGCACAAGAACAAAGAGTCAATGAAAAATAGATGGAAAGAGCATTATGAGGTGCTGCTGAATAGAGACACCACTCCCGAGATGGAGGCCCTTGATCAACTCCCCCCAACAACCCACAAGGGAAAACATGGGAGCACCACCCAGTCTGAGAGAGGTCCAAGATGCCATAAGGAGGATGAAGAACAACAAGGTCGCTGGACCTGATGGAATCCCAGCTGTAGTCCTGAAGGTGGGTGGACAGGATCTCCTTGGACACATCCATGCCTTCCTCCTCAAAATATGAGACAAGGAAGAAATCCCTGGACAAATTAAGGATGCCCTAATTGTCACCATCTTTAAGAAGGGTGACCTGGCAGACTGCAGAAATCATAGTGTCGTAGAATTTTCCTCCTGTCCACCACTGGAAAAATTCTAGTCTTGGCCAACAGATTCCACCAAATCAGAAGCACCGTCGTGATTTTCACTACCTGGCAACTTCAAGAAAAATGACGTGAGCTATGTTATTGCAACTACCCCAAGGTGTCAGACTCATGTATAGAATGGACGGACGAATCCTAAACATCAAATAATTCAGGGCTAAAACCGCCACCACATCTATCATGGAGCTGCAGTATGCTTATGACAATGCCCTTGTGGCCCATTCAGAGGAGGACATACAAGTATTCTTAATGCCTTCTCCAGGGCATACAAGCAGCTTGGTCTGGCCCTCAGGATATAAAAAGACACAAATCATCTACCAGCCACCACCCAACAGAAATATTTCTGCTTCTACCTAACCATCTTTGTTGACAGCACTGGACTGGAAAATGCAGAGCATTCCCATATCTTGGCAACCTACTACCCTCCAAAGCAGACAGTGAAGATGAAACTCAGAGCCATCTCAGGTTTGCTAGCGGGGCATTCTCAAGACTGAGAAAAAGTCTTAGACGGACAGGGCAAGTAATTCGAAAGCCTGACTCACGCATGCCCAAAAACGTCCTGTATTCATAACTCGCACAGAACGATGTGCCCCATGAGGTCAAAAGAAAAGATTCAAGGACAACATCAAGGCAAGTGTCACAAAAGTGTCACACAGACTTTAACACCTGGGAGGATATTGCAACCAACATGGTGAACTGGAGAAAGCATGTCCATGAAGGTGCTGCGCTCTACAACATCGACTGCCATCATACTGCAGAGGACAAGTGCAGAACTAGAAAACAGAGCGCTGCCACCAAATAGGCCCAACCCACTTCCCACCACTCAACCCTGCCCACACTGCACCAAACACCGAGGAACTTGGTGCTCATCGCTCTCTCCACTGTGGGGCAGTTTATGCACAGGGAGAGAGACCAGGGAAGGACTTCCTGAAGTCAACAACCATCTCTTTTGTTTTGTCAACATTCAGAGACAGATTGTTGTTCTTGCACCAGCCCGTGAGCCGTTCCACGTCCTCTCTGTTTCATGTTTCGATTGCTGCTTTGATTGCTGAACTGAAGTCTACGGACAGCATTCTAACATATATATTCTTCTTGTCAAGGTGGGTTAGTGCCAGGTGAAGAGTTTGAGAGACCGCGTCTTCTGTGGAACCGTCCTTGTGGTGTGTGAACCGATGTTCTGATGTAACTCCTGACCAGCCGCTCGAAGCACTTCGAGATGACTGGTGTGAGTGCTATGTGCTAGTAGTCATTGAGGCTGCTGACTTTTTCTGCACTGGTATGATGGCTGTCCAAAGTAAATATTTTTTGATGCTTTGATGGCTTATTCAATATAAAAATCAAGTTATTACTTTTAAGAAATCTGTCTAATACATATTATGTTTTTTATGCTGAGGTTCTAAAGAAAATACAAACCATGGGGCAAAAATGTTGTAACGTTTGATATCTTCGTACTTCCAACTCAGAATTTTGTCAGAGTTATAGCTTAGATGTTAGACTCAATTACTCTCTGAGATAAATCATTCTTAAGAAAAAACTTTGGAGAATTACTCTAAACACCTCATTTTTAAAATCTTTTTATGAACAATTTCATAACTTTAAAACTTGAAAACTGATGAGAAATTTTTAAAAGGTTTTTTTTGTCAAGTGGTGATAAGAAATTAACCTTTAAAAACGTTAAAAACGTCAGAACAATAAGTATTTCATTTGCTTAAAAATGCTTAAAAATACCTTTAGGGGGTTTTGCATGAGTTCCTGCCAAGTTAATGTATTTGGGCTTCCAGGAAGTTCTGTCACACAGGAGCTGGCAGCTGGAGCTTGGGGACATCTACCTGATCCTTGTAGAGCGTGAGGTTTTCTGTACTGTGTCACATTTAGCGGTTTGATCAGAAACCGTGTGTGATTTTATTTTACACAGCGGTGTACAGGAACATACTCCAGGCTTTTGAAGGAATTCTGACATTCCACTTTTCCTAAGCAGAGGTACGATATTCCGACATTCAGTGGTATTTTCAGTGATGCACACTGTGGTTTGTGCGTATGTCTACGGGCTGAGCAGAATAGCATGCGGCTGTCTGTAGACTTGGTTGCCATGACAACCATCTACTACTAATAGCCTCACACAGACGGTTTCCTCCGAGACATCGCGTACAGCTGAATTTTTAGCAACTAAATTGCTTTATAATATTAAACTCCACTGCTTTAGTGCATTAGAGGTGTGTGTGTGTGTGTGTGTGTGTGTGCGTGCGTGTGTGTGTGTGTGTGTGTGTGTGTGTGTGTGTAGCTGTTCATCTGGCTAATTCTTACAGCACCTGTTCTCTATTCACACATCAATCAAGCAAATGTTCTGTATGTTTGCATCACCTTATCTCTCTTCTGAGGAAAGGTGTACAGTGAGAAGAAGAGAAGTGGATGAGGGGAAATATAGAGGGAAAGTGGACAAGGGGAAGTGGATGATATTACTTTCTGATTTTCTGATGTTGTCTGTCATTATTGACCTTTTCTCTCTCTCTCTCTCTCTCTCTCTCTCTCTCTCTCTCTCGCATGCCCCTCCCCAGCTTTCTCCTCGTTCCTGGCTGAGATTTGTCTCCTCTATCTCTCCTCCTGCAGCTCTGTAATCACTTTATCCATCTGAGCTGCGTATCATTCGCTCCACAAAAAAGAAGGAAAAACCAAATGAAAAAATATCAAAAAGGAAAGAGGAGCGAAAACTAAAGACGTGTTTCTGTCTTCACTTCACTTTATTATCTTCATTTATTAACCAAGTGTTTGAAAGTAAAACGAATAAAACAGGCCTAAAATTACAAGATTATAAATGTTGAATCATTTTGAACATGTCTGCTGAAATAATCATTAAAAGTATCTGACAGATCTCAAACTGCAGTTTTAATTCAAGGACAAAGTTGACTTTGTGTGGAGGGAAAACATCAAAGCTTCTCACTGACAAAATTAAACTTTCATTTCATTTCACTCAGTGATTTTCACTGAACTGTTGTTTCATTCTTTCCTCTCGTGAGGGAGAGCTGTGCTCTTATTCCTCACACTGCTGCTGCTTCTCTCACGGTACAGAATTTCAGTGGGTTTTTCTTTTTAATTCACTTTATACAGTTTAAACAGATTCTGACTGAAGTGTGAAACTTTCTCATTAACACACAGACGGAATGTTGGAGAATTCAAACTCCCACTGATAGCTGATGATGTCATAATGAGCTTTACAGCAACCGACCAATCAGCAGCTTCACTCATTAAAGTCCTAACACAAACACACACATCCTTCTTTCTTTCCCTTCCTTCCTTCTTTCTTGCTTTCCTTTCCTTTCTTCCAGCGACCTACACTATCTGTCCAAAAGTTTGTGCACCCCTGACCATCACACCCATATGTGGTTCTTCCCCAAACTGTTACCACACAGTTGTACAGAGCGTCTCTGTGTGCTGTAGCTTTACAGTTTCCCTTCAATGGAACTAAGAGGCCCAAACCTGCTCCAGCATGACGACGCCCCTGTGCACAAAGCGAGCTCCATGAAGACATGGTGTGTGAAGGTTGGAGTGGAAGAACTCGAGTGTCCTGCACACAGCCCTGACCTCAACCCCACTGAACACCTTTGGGATGAACTGGAACACCGACTGCACCCCAGACCTCCTCGACATCACAACATCAGCACCTGATCTCACTAATGCTCTTGTAGCTGAATGAACACAAATCCCCACAGCCACGCTCCAACATCTAGTGGAAAGCTTCCCAGAAGAGTGGAGCTCAGGTACATATGGGTGTGATGGTCAGGGGTGCACATACTTTTGGCCATATAGTGTATTATAATAATAATAATATGCAAAGAACAAGGCACCATATTCAGAGTGGAGGATTTAAGTCCCCAGTCACTGAGGATTTAATACTGAAATTCCACACATTAGAACTCAGACGTAACTACAGACGTAAGCACTATTCAGAGGTTACGCACATGGGGGCGGAGTTTATCTAAAACAGGGGCGTGTCTCAGTTGCGCTCGATTCTGATCTGGAGCTTAAGCGCATGTTTCTTGCGTGATGTCAGCTTGAGTGAGGAGCAGCGTTAAGTCCAGCGCCACCGTCTGACTGTTTAATATAACCACAACACGTCACTGAAATTAATATTCTGGCTGTAAACACACTCACACACACACACACACACACACACACACACACACACACACACTCTCTCACACACACACACTCTCACACTCACACACTCACACACACTCACACACACTAAAGCATGTCACTCGAGGTCAAAATGAAATGCATAAATATCACACTAATAATGAATTAATAATATTGTCATTTAAAGTCCATGAATAGTTTTATTTATTTATTTATTTATTTATTTATTTATGAATAAAGTGAGGAATGAAGTTAAAGTTTCTCTGTAAGTGTAGCAGGCGAGCGCTAGGTCAGATTATCCTTCACACCCTGAGCACGTTTTCTTTACACTGAAAAACACGAACACTGACTTTATTTTATTAATTCAACAAATAAAACTGAATTAAAAGTGTGATAAAATCTCCCACATCACACACACATTACGATTTCATCACCTCCATTTAGTGTCTCATGGCTTCATTAAGTTGCACTCGAGTAACTCTCAGAGCTCGATATAAACAAATAAATAAAATATACAATAACAGGATGTGCTGGATCAAGTGCTATTCTATGTGCTGCTGAATAATGAAGCCATTTTGTTAAATTAAAGCAAAGTCGCGGTGATTAATGTGATAATTAGAGCTCCTTCAGTGTTTAACTCTGCCTGAGAGGAAAATGACTCCATAATCGCTATAATATTTAACATGACTAGATCAACAGCTGACAGCTAATGGCTAACCATTAGCATGGTTTACGTTCTTAATGCTAATTGCCTGCTGCTTGCTTTGATTTCATTTTAGCATCATTAGCATTTTTGGGTTTAAAAATTCCTTTGCCGTATTTTAATCTTGGAAGTTGCAGGAATGAGTCTCGTGTTTACGTGATGAAAATGATGAAATGGTTTTTAGGGATGATGAAATTCTGAAGATCGAAGGCCTCACACACACACACACACACACACACACACAGACAGACACACACACACACACACACACACACACCAAACCCTTTCCTGCAAAGCCGATTGCTAAAACTCATCAACAGAAAATATTTCACTTCCAGCTCTGGCTCGATCCTGTGTGGAGCTTTTACATGTTTTCTGTAATTAAAGCAATATTTAAATTAAAAATGCTGATGCACTGGTAGTAATTAACCAACAGTTAGCAGCGTAATACAAATACATTGTGCTATTATTAGTCATTTGTTAAATAAATAAATTGAAAATAAGTGATGCTAATGTTCACTATCATCTATTTTGTATGAGCTTAATTATTATTTAATTGTTACTAGCTGACATTTATGTTATGGAATTTATCATTTTAGAGATAATAATAACGATAATCGGTACCTTCCTTCAGAGCTCTTGGAGTTTTCCTATTTGCGTATTTACTAATAACAAAGCCGTCACCTCGGGACCTCGTGTGTGTGTGTGTGTATGTGTGTGTGTGTGTGTGTGTGTGTGTGTGACCTATAAAACGTCTCTGCTATATCACATGGCTGTTCTCTCCTCCACTGAGTGCCATTTGCCCCGACACACGCCGCGGCCGCGGAGGAACGAATCTCATAACCTTCATACGTCCACGGGGTATTAGTTTATCTGATGGATCCTAACTATTTCAGCTATTAGACAGAAATATTAATTATTTTTAATTAATCAACTAATGCTGGTTGCTGAAAATTATTAGTATTATTTTTATTAATTTGCAAAAAAATAATAATAATAATAATAATAAAATCTCTTTTCATTTTTTTAAAAAGAGCTTTAGCTGTAACTTTTTAAAATTCAGCTTTGCTAATGATCAGTTGCTATACAGTGTATTGAAAGCTCAGCAGTGTTTTAAACACAGTGTGTGTGTGTGTGTGTGTGTGTGTGTGTGTGTGTGTGTGTGTGTGTGTGTGTTTAATCATGCTCCACTGAACTACAAAACTGAGGCTCAGAATATTTTGTGCGACTTTATGAAGGTCACAGCAGCGGCCATTTTGTAGGGGTTAATTAAGGCAGGACCGCTCCCCTGAGGTGCTGCTTCACTTTAATTACACACACACACACACACACACACACACACACACACACACACTAAACCCACCTCACAGCATGAGAGTAAAATGAGGTGATGGAGTTGATTAGTGTGAGAGTTACAGAGCTAACACACTTCCACGCTGCAGATTTCCGAGGTGTTACGTAAAGATTATTTCACACATTCAGCGTGAGAACAAATGTACAGCGAGGTATTACAGCCTCCCACTGACACACACCGATGTGTATTCAATGAACATCTCTAAAGACTCCGTTACATAAAACTCCTCACTTACAAAAGGCCCGATAAGCGACTGACATGACTGCATGACGTCCTCTAACACACGAGCCGTGTTCCTCTGAAACACGAGCCGCGCTCCTCTA
>CM040986.1:25436257-25448955 GCA_022985145.1 Pangasius djambal | reverse complement strand
GGTTCAAATTTTATTTTAAATCACAAAAACCTGCCATTTTAACAGGGGTGTGTGAACCTTTTATATTCACTGTACATTTTACATCAAATAGCAGACTCTCTTATCCAGAACTACGTCTGTTTTAGCCCCGCCCCTTCCTGTCCCTCAACATGCATTTCCTGTTTGTTTTTTAATTATGTTCTAAACTGAATTAATTTAAATAACATCTGGCCCAAAGGCATCCGTTTCACAATTTTTGACAAAATGCTTGACATGACAATAGGAATGAAAATTGTAAGCCGCTATCTGAGCTAATGCTAGCGCTAATGCTAAGTGGTATTTGTGGTCCAGCTACAACTGCCCCAACACCTGCCCCCCCCCCCCCCCCCCCCCCCCCCCCCCCCCCCCCCCCCCCCCCACCACCTCCATAACCCACAGTGACTAGACGAAGTTGTTTGGCATTTTGCTTCTATTGATAATCTCAGAGCGAGAACACGAAAGAGCGGCGTGGCGAGTTAGAAAGTTGGAGAACGAGTGATTGAGGATGAATGTGAGAGCACTCCTGCTCTCTCGGTAAACGACAGAAGAGCCCATCAGAGTAAAAGCAGGGTAGCGAGCCGAGTGAATCATACGCTAGCATTAAATTACTGCGCTCTCAGCTTCTGGCAGCGTAATAACGCCAGCGCCAGTTACTACACAGTTTTCTGACAAAAGCAGGCGGACAGTTCCACCGCAAGACTCAGCTATTTATATCCATCTATTCGCTGCGTGTTTCAAAAGTCAAAAGTGTTTACAAAGCAGAAGGAAAATCAACAAAAATGAGAGTAAAACACGCTAATCTTTACCAAGAGCTTTTACCTGGTCGGAGTCGTCATGAAACACACAAGAATAGATTTTATTGTATTATTGCGGGGAAACTGGGGTCATTTGTACTTCCTGTGATTTAGGAACCATGTGATGTGGACTACATTTATTTTCATTTCGCAGGAGATCTGGTTGCTATGACAACATATTGTGATTGATTATATATCAATATTGTGATTTTGTAAAAATACTTATGTGTTTATAACACTGACTGTTTGAGGGTTCCTTCCTTGATGGTTCTGTGGATAGTTAGCTTGCTAAGTGGTTTTACTTAGCAGAGACGACTTTCTGATTGAGGAACACTCAGGTGTAGAGATCTACATAGATTCCTCCAAAGGAACAAACTGAAGATCTCTTCAGGTTTACTGAACCCCTGAGTGCAGCTGACTGGGCATCAAGCACACTGATCAGCCATAACATTAAACCCACTGGCAAGTGACGTGAATAATGTTGATTATCTCGTTACAGTGGCAGCTGTAAAGGTGAGGGATTATTAGGCAGCAAGTGAACAGTCGGTTCTGGAAGTTGGTGTGTTGGAAACAGGAAAAATGGGCAAGTGTAAGGATCTGACCAAATTGTGATGTATAGACCACTGGGTCAGAACATCTCCAGAACAGCAGGTCTTGGGGGGTGTTCCCGGTGTGCAGTGGTTAGTACCTACCAAAAGTGCACTATGGGAAGAAGGCGAGCTGGTGGAGGCAGTGTGATGGTCTGGGCAATGTTCTGCTGGGAAACCTCGGGTCCTGGCCTTCATGTGGATGTTACTTTGACACGTTCCACCTACCTAAACATTGCTGCAGACCCCTTCATGACAACGGTGTTCCCTAATGGCAGTGGCCTCTTTCAGCAGGATGATGCTCACTGCAGAAACTGTTCAGGAACGGTGTGAGGAACATGACAAAGAGTTCAAGGTGTTGACTTGGCCTCCAAGTTCCCCAGATCTCAATCCGATCGAGCATCTGTGGGACGTGCTGCACAAACAAGTCCGATCCATGGAGGCCCCACCTCACAACTTACAGGACTTAAAGGACCTGCTGCTGACGTCTTGGTGACAGAAACCACACACACCTTCAGAGGTCTTGTGGAGTCCAGGCCTCGACGGCTCAGAGCTGTTTTAGAGGCACAAGTGGAACCTAAACAATATTAGGCAGGTGGTTTTAATGTTATGGCTGATCGGTGCATATCTCTGTCCCAAGTTACCAAATTCCTGAGCTCCTGAGTCTCTGAGTCCTGGAGCTCTTATGTTCCTGAGCTCCTGAGTCCCTGAGTCCTGGAGCTCCTATGTTCCTGAGCTCCTATGTTCCTGAGCTCCTGAGTCCCTGAGTTCCTATGTTCCTGAGCTCCTGAGTTCAGCTGGACTTCATCCATCACCAGGCGGGTCCGTGGCAGCAGCTGGAGCTCAGATAAATTACCGTCATCTCACGATCCACACAGTGACGATCCTCACAGTCTGTTATCCACCCTGTAATTCCTCTCATCTATCTGTCACCATCTGTCTCACTGCAAGACCGTCTCACTGACTGAAGACAGAGAAACACCAAACTGAAACACACTCCACACTGACAGTTCACCAGAGCAAAGTGTCGCCATCTGTCTCTCTCTCTCTCTCTCTCTCTCTCTCACACACACACACACACACTTAATTTAATGACGTTTCCAAAAAAAAAAAAAAATCAACACAGTTTCATCTGAGACTCTCTCTCTATCTCTCTCTCTCTCTCTCTCTCTCTCTGTTGCAACTGTTCATCTGGCTAATTCATACAGCACCTGTTCCATCTCTATACACAGATTAATTACACACATACCATTTTTCATTTTCCTCTTCTGTCTCTCTCTCTCTCTATCTGTCTGTGTTCATATCTCTCTCTGTCTCTGTAGGACACTGAAACAATCCTCCTCTTTCTTCCCACCTGGCGTGGGAGTACTTTTCTTTTCTTCCACCTCCCTCTGTCTCTCTCTTTATTCTCTCCATTTCTTTTTTCTCCCTTTAATTACCGTTAATTAAGCTCTCAGTGGTTGGGGTTATTTTTCTCTGTAGGAGTGCAGCAGTGTTATCAAGCCCAGAAAGAAAGATGGATGGTGTGTCTCTCTTTCTCTCTATTCCGTCTGTTTCTATATCACTCTCTCAGGAGGAGTTGCACGCGGTCCAAATTCCCTGTTCACTGTGTAGTGCACCATTTTGGGCTTTTAATGTTAGCAGAATGTGTGATTTTAGAACACACGATGCGTCAGGTCACAAAAAGCAATATCTATAATGTGAATATTGTGAAACACCGAGCTGTTTGATCAATAAGACAAACATTCAATAATGTTCCTTTTTGTTGTATTTTGTGTAAGCGATTGTATGTTCTGAGAAAGACTGAAAATATCCAGTGCACTTTAAAAATCCCACAATGCATTGCAATTGTTTAATGATCGAAGGATATTCTCCAGTATCTTCACTCTCTATGGCTTGTGTATGTAGTAGCAAAACAGTTTGGATTCAGAGATTGTGTAGTTTTGTGATATACAACATTAGAGAAACTTAAACTTTTTTTTCTTGTTGCCGAATTGCTTTGATTTGCTGATGTGCAGGTGAATATATTTTCCTTTTCTCCTTTTTCTTTCTTTTTTTAATTTCTTCTGCTTTTTTCCCCTCTCTTTTTCTCTTCCTTTTTTCTCTCTCTGGCTTTAACAAATATTGCTAACAAAGTCCTTATTGTCCTCTAAAGAGTGGGGTGTTGAGGCAGGCTTTAAAAAAAACATTACAGCTTTGGATAGGATAAAATATTCTTTATGTTACAATCGATTCCTGTGGTGGCCACCAGAGGGCGACTCTATTCACTGATTAAAACTGATTACATTCCTGTTCTAGTGACTTGTACTTGTGACATTCTCAATTCTAGCCTGCATCCATCATTGTACTTTCCTCAATCTTGGAGGTCACAGACTGTCCAGATCCTCGCTCATTTACTCTCATCTTTGCCCTATGCATTGCTTTTTGTGTGATCTTTGCTACTCCATCCACTTCGCCCCAATAAAATGGGTGTTCTAGTGGTTAGAGTTCAGATGTCAGGCCAGTAACTTGGGTGCGGCCTCCTGGTTTGAGATCTAGCATGTAATGAACAAGAACATGCCAATGATTCATGGAAAGTACACATGAAGAGGCTTTGGCATGACGAAACCAGCTGGTTGACCAAATTTGACACTCTGTAGAACCTCCCTGCAGCAATTTACCAATGCGTGCCCGACTGCAGGATCTCTATCCTTCAGTTTCCAATTGGAGGCTGTTTCACAACCAGTCAGTGGCTGTGGACCTCCAACTTCACCAAGGGAGGTTCACAGATTACACCATCTCCTTCCATAATCTTCCACTGAAGAATCCCAAGAACTTAATAAATACCTATCACTTCTTTCCAAAATGGACATTTTAATAGCATCAAAAAAAGACCTAGCATCTAGACAGGTGATGAGTGGTAGTGTTTATATGCTTTACTTGACCTGGCTACACATTTCAGGAGTAATGGAGGGAATGGTACTCATCTTACAAACATTCTTTGTGTGTTCTCCAGTCTCCTCACAGTTCAGAGGTATGCTACCCTTTCACATCAAGTGTGGCCACAGAAAGACAAGACAATCCAGGTCATCAAGTCCAGAGCAGTGGAACAAATCCAAACCCCTGTGAGGGAAAGGGAGGGATGGGGTGGAGGCCACCATGTCTCCTAAACCCTCAGTCACACTCGAGGTCTTGCTTACCAGCAACATCTCAGGGAGAACTAATAATCTGATCTGCAAAACCTTAGAGAACACCAGTGCCAGCTACAATTTCATGGATGTTTATCTAGCCCAGTATGCTTATCTGGACACACATCCCAAACCCCAAGCTATCCAGGACTTACGGAAAGTGTTTCTCCATCTGCAGGGATCATCCAACCCTCTACTGTGGTCCAGAATTTACTTTTCAGAATTTGAGTGAAAGGTGGTATTTAGTAGCACAATGTATGACTAAGAATATTTGCTAATACCCCAAGCTGTATTCCAAGTCTATCAGTGAAGTTCTCTTCCCTTCTTGTGATTCATCATCTCCAAAGGTAAGATCTAAAGAAAAAAAAGACTCAAAAAGTCTAGGACCATCAAACGGGTAAAATGACGCAGTGCTCCTTTCACTAATGAGACTCTGTTGGCTTTAACATTACATATTATTTTCAAATCTTTCTTCGGATATCAGGTATTTCTCCACTTCCTGTATTCCCGTCTTCTGGTGTCACTATCACTTGGGCCACATACTGTAATATATCACCACCGTTCTTTTAGCTCTCCATCACCCTGTGTTGTCCTAGCTGTATAGTTCCCTGGTTTATTACTTGCCAAGCTTCCTGGTCTACTGTTTAACAAATATTATGTTTGCGTAGTTGTCTAGTCTTCTAGAGTCCTGGCTGTACAACTCCCTGTTCAATTCAATTTTATTTTATTCTTTTAACAACAGATGCTGTCACAGTGCTGCTTTACGGAAATCTGGATGTAGATTCTGATCCCTAATGAGCGAGCCAGAGGTGACAGTGGTGGGGAAAAACTCCCTGAGACGATATGAAGAAATCCTGAGAGGAACCAGACTCAAAAAGGAACTCATCCTCATCTGGGTAGGAACCCATCCTCTTCTCAGTGACACCAGAGAGTGTTTTTATAAATCATTACAGTGTAGAGGTGTAGAAAAGTAAAGACAAACAGTACTGAGTGTGTTTACAGGATTTTTAGTATGAGCAGATTGTGAGGAAGTCCTGGGATGAGCACATGACAGCCTTTATGATTAGACCTACAGCGCTTAGCTACAAATCTACAGCATCCAGGAGAGATTAGACACTGAAGAAACAGAGAGACTCGAACATAAATTGTTTTACTTGTTGTCTAGCTTCCTGGACCTCTAGTTATCTAATTCTGTTATCCTGATTACCTTGCGCCGGTATTTCCTAGCTTTCTACCTCTGTGTCTCTAATCCCCCACTGTCCTAAACATCTGTTCCCCTGGTGTTTTCCTAGCTTTTAGTTCATGAGGTTTCTTTCACACATGATCACTAAAAGAGTAGAAACACATTAAAAGTGCTCAGTTATAGTAACATCTTCCTCCCGATTTCTTACACAATGATCACAATGACGCAATCTAGTTTGAAAGGTAACCTTTAAGGAAGGTTGCTGACAGATGTACTACGAATGTACGAAAATGTCACATTTTATGTATGAGGCAAGGTGTAAAGTGCTCTCCCTCTCCCTCTCCCTCAAAAAAGGGACATCAGGGCAAAAAAGGGTGAGAACTGGAAAGTACTGATTACATACTCCGCGATTTGCTCTGTTTGGGAAATTACCCGTGATCAGTTTTGCACGCGAGTGTATTTATAACTTTCATAAACTTAACTTTATGACATTGTAAATGTCCTAGATGTTACAGAAGGTGCCATGAAGCTGAAGAAAATTGGAGTGCAATTACAAACATTTATGAGAAGCAGTTTATTTACACAGCATTTAACTGTTTTGAATCTAGAGTATTTATTTATTAACGTTAATTAATAACACATTTGTCTCTTCTTACTGGACTCACATTTCTGTGGTTAACCAATTCCATTTTACATCTCTCTCTCTCTCTCTCTCTCTCTCTCTCTCTCTCTCTCTCATTATCCCAGTCTCTGTGTTACACTTTGTCATGGTTTCTTTTTGTTTCCAGATTTTCACTGTTTCAGTGCTCGGCTGTAATTAGCTTCACTCTCCGCTCCTTTGTTAAGGGAGAGACAGAGTTTTGTTACACCATGTACACAGTGTTGTACAGAGTTTTGTACAGAATGTTGTACGATTGGGGTGATAATTGCACTCCGTCTCTCTGTGTTATTTTTGAAAGCGCACTTTTTCCACAGAGACGTCTCAGAATAAAAATACTAGGGGCGTAGATCTTCAAGAACATAAAAATCAGTAGAGCACTAGTCCTGTGCAGTAAAGAAATCTTTGGGGAACACTTTCTATAAAGCCCATGCTCATAATGAATTATAGCCCCATTTATAACTATTTATAAGAAGTGTTACTGTTCTATAAATACATTTATAAAGACACATCAAGATCTATAGATGCAGCATCATAAATACATTCACGGAACCATAAGACTGAATAATTAATACTTATAAATCGATGTATAATGCATTATGAGCTTTGAAAGAGCAAGTGCATCACTTATAAGTAATTATAACAATATTATAAGGAGGTATAGGTCTTGATGTGTCTTTATAAAAGTATTTATAGAACAGTGATACTTGCTGATAAATAATTATAAATGGAGTTATAATGCGTTATGAGCATGGGCTTCAATCTTTCCTCTTACAGACAAGTCGAGTAATAATGAGGAAAACAGAGTTAGCAGGCTGGAGAAGGAGGAGATGATGAAGAAATGATGAAGAGATGACGAAGAGATGATATACAGGTGATGTACAGGTGAAGAGATGATGTACAGATGATATACAGATGATATACAGATGATGAGATGATGTACAGGTGAAGAGATGATGAAGAGATGATGAAGAGATGATATACAGGTGAAGAGATGATGAAGAGATGATGAAGAGATGATATACAGGTGAAGAGATGATGTACAGGTGAAGAGATGATGAAGAGATGATGAAGAGATGATGAAGAGATGATGAAGAGATGATGTACAGGTGAAGAGATGATGAAGAGATGATGAAGAGATGATATACAGGTGAAGAGATGATGTACAGGTGAAGAGATGATGAAGAGATGATGAACAGATGATGAAGAGATGATGAAGAGATGATGTACAGGTGAAGAGATGATGAAGAGATGATGTGCAGATGATGTACAGATGATGAAGAGATGATGTACAGATGATGTACAGGTGAAGAGATGATGTACAGGTGATATATAGGTGAAGAGATGATGAAGAGATGATGTACAGATGATGAAGAGATGATGTACAGATGTTGTAGAGAGGAGAGATATGATGTGATGAGAGAACTCAGGAGACAGGTGTAGTGTTTTCACAGGTTCTCGCAGAATCAGCAGTGAGAAGGTGTAGCACTGTAAGGTTTTACACTAGTTTTCTTTAAATGTGGCATCTTTTTTCGACAAGTGTGACTGGAACATACCACTGAGGCTGCCAAGGGGTGGAGGGGTGCAACGCATACTTATTCATTCTGTGTAAAACGGGACCCAAAAAATGATACCTATAAGAAACTTTGGTTGTTGAACTTAATAAGAGTAACAAACTCTAACAAAGTGTCATGAAAAGGGAACATAACCACGCCAAGAGCAGGTGTGTGTGTGTGTGTGTGTGTGTGTGTGTGTGTGTGTGTGTGTGTGTGTGTGTGTGTGTGTGTGTGTGTGTGTGTGTGGTGCTCTTCTGTGTTGTCTTATTCCATCAGCTACAATGCACAAAATTCTCTTTGTATATTTTGTTTAGTAGATATTGTTCGTTAATGTGTCCAGTATTTGTTTGTGGAGCTACGCCAAGGATTTATATAAATAATAATAATAATAATAATAATAATAATAATATTTTGTGCATTGTAAAATGACTATGTATTCAGTGTCATAAAAATTAAAACTTAATTACAGGCTTCTACATTCAGACATAAGTGAAAGAACAAACACTGAAAAGTGAGACAGCTGCCTTACCTGAGTCGCAGTCAATCCAGAGGAACAGCAACAAGAAAAGAAAAGAAAAGAAAAAAAAAGAAAAGAAAAGAGAGATTGTTATTACAAAAGAGCAGTGAATTGTTTCAGCTCTAAATACAAGGCTATTAGTGTAAAAACATCAGCAGGCTGCTGAACGTAAAGCTGGATCATAAGTCAGAGTGTAACTAATAGCGCATAAAGATTTTAACATTTAAAAAAAAATGTAAATGACAGTAAAGTGGTGACTGAAACAATCCGTCTGTTGCATTTGTACTTGTACTTGTAGCTTTTGCTCCAGTGCAACCAATTTAGCACCAAAAGATAATACAGGAACTTAATCAGCATTTGAATAATGACAGAATAAAGTACATCACATTAATGGCAAAATGTTCTAAATATATTATGATGTACCTGATAATCATCTGTCTGACTCTTTCACTACATTAAAACCATTTATTTAGAGTTTATGTTAAAACTACACTACTACCTGTAAACTCGAACATAACGGCTATTTATATTCTATAATTATGTAAAACTGTGCTCCAGTACAGCATCCACTCTGCTGCTGAGGCCCTGTGTAGACTTTATATCTCTTTTTTCTCTTCATCCCTCTCTTTTTCCCTCTCTGCTGTACCAAGGGCCGTTTTTGCTCTGTCCATTTTTCTATTTCCACTTCTTCATGCACCACTGAGTCTGTGATATAATTATTTTAATTTAGTCAATTAGGATAAGAGAGAAAGAGAGAGAGTGAGAGAGCGAGAGAGTGAGAGAGCGAGAGAGAGAGAGAGAGAAATTACATGAAATGAATGAAAATGAAATGACCACTTTGCATTATGGGATATACTACATGATGAAGTTCTCCCTGTTCATATTACATGCTCCTCTCTCTCTCTCTCTCTCTCCCTCTCTCCCTCTCTCTCTCCTTTCCCGCACTGCTTCCCTCTCTGGCTGTTCCTCTGTAGGAGGCACTGTGTTGGAGCACAAACATTTATATCAACTGTTCACAATTTTATCCACATTCACAAGTTTAAATTCTGTTGAAATGCTCATGACGTCTTTTGAGTGATCGGTGGTTTAAAAATGATGCTATTTGAAAGATATACTGTAAGCTAACGTTCTTTTCGTTACCTAGTGGTCAAAAATGGGAACTGCAACAAGCGCTAAAGGAGTTCCTTTGGGGCAGGAATCATACTGCCCCATACTCATCTTTTTTTTTCCTTCTAAAAAGGATTTGAATCTAAGTTATCAAAATGATTAGCAAGTTTAATCTACACTGCTTTCTAGCTAGCTACAAAACTTAAGCCATGATAACTGCACCAGCTGCTTATAAACTTCCAATGTCTAATTTCTGTAGTAATATGATTGGGAAAGCTGCGCATCTGAAAGACTGACGAGCTAAATTTCGTACTTCTTAATTACTTGTTGAATATTGGTACACATTGTTCGTTTATTCGAGTTCATTAAAGCATCGTCGACTCTCAACTATCTATTACATAATTACATTATTAAAAATTCACTGGATAGTAGCCTATAGTATAAGCAAACTGTGATAGCGACTCCACTTGTCTGCTCCCTGGACAATAAAGTGGATTACATCCGACTCCAGCAAACTACGCAGCGTGAGTTTAGAGACTGCTGTGTCTTTGTTTTCACGGAGACGTGGCTCAGCGACAGAGTTCCGGACGCCACCATTCAGCTAGCCGGGCTAGCCTCGTTTCGTGCCGACAGAAACACAGCTCTGTGCGGTAAGGCTCGCGGCGGCGGCTTGTGTGTGTACAGCAACACGGAATGGTGCAAGAACTCTGTGCTAGTCTCTAGTTACTGCTCATCGCTGGTAGAGTTTGTGACTGTTAGATGTAGACCATTTTATTTACCACGAGAATTCACTACCGTCCTCATAATCGGAGTGTACATTCCGCCCAGCGCTAATGCTAAAGATGCGCTCTGTGAACTGTATGGGGCTATTAGCGAGCTGCAGAATTCAAACCCTGACGGACTGCCTATACCCTATACCCTATACTCTATACCCTATACCCTATACCCTATTCCGACTGACGGCTGGAGATTTCAACCATGCAAATGTCAAGTCAGTGCTCACTAAATTCCATCAGCATGTGGACTTTGCAACAAGAGGGAAGAACGTGCTTGACCTTGTTTACACAAACATCCCTGGCGCGTACCGGGCGGAGCCCCGCCCCCACCTCGGCTACTCAGACTACATCTCTGTTATGCTAATCCCAGCATACAGACCGCTCGTCAGACGCTCCAAACCGGTTCAGAAGCAGGTGAAAACCTGGCCAGCAGGAGCCATCTCTGCTCTTCAGGACTGTTTTGAACACACTGACTGGCACATGTTCAGGGAAGCGGCAACTGACGGCGACTTCACCGACTTGGAGGAATACGCAACATGAGTGACCAGCTATATCAGCAAGTGCATTGATGACGTCACCATCTCCAAGACCATCACCACACGCTCCAACCAGAAGCTGTGGATGACTGCAGAGGTGCGTGCGCTGCTGAGGATCACCAACTACAGGACAATATCACCTGTATGTGACAGTGATGCCTCCCTCCCAGATGCGCTGAACAACTTCTACACTCGGTTTGAGACGTAGGAATGTGATGGCGAGGAAGTGAAAGTGAAGTGACGTGTGGCCAAGTGTGGTGACCCAGACTCGGAATTTGTGCTCTGCCTTTAACCCATCCAAGTGCACACACACACACACACAGTAGTGAAAACACACACACACACACACACACACACACACACACACACACACACACACCCGGAGCAGCGGGCAGCCTCTTTTGCTGCAGCGCCCGGGGAGCAGTTGGGGGTTCGGTGCCTTGCTCAAGGGTCTCACCTCAGTCGTGGTATTGAGGGTGGAAGAGAGCGCTGGTCATTCACTCCCCCACCTACAATCCCTGCCGGACCTGAGACTCAAACCCGCGACCTTTGGGTTACAAGTACGACTCTCTAGTCATTAGGCTGCTGCTGGACCAGACAACATTCCTGGCAGGGTGCTCAGAGGATGTGCAGACCAGCTGGCGGATGACATCTTCAACACCTCCCTGTGCAGCACCGTTGTTCCGACCTGCTTCAAGGCCTCCACCATCGTGGAGTCCCGTTGCACTTACACCCATCGTCATGAAGTGCTTCGAGAGGCTCGTCATGAGGCACATCAAGACCCTGCTGCCCCCCTCACTGGACCCCCTGCAATTCGCTTACCACCCCAACCGCTCAACAGATGACGCCATCACCACCGCCCTCCATCTGGCCCTCACCCACCTGGGCAATAAAGACACTTATGTTAGAATGCTGTTCATAGACTTCAGTTCAGCATTCAATACAATCATTCCTCAGCACCTGATTGGAAACCTGAACCTGCTGGGCCTGAACACCTCCCGGTAACTGGTAACTGGATCCTGGACTTCCTGACTGGGAGACCTAAGTCAGTCCGGATCGGGAACAGCATCTCCAGCACCACCACACTGAGCACTGGTGCCCCACAGGGCTGTGTGCTCAGTCCACTGATGTTCACTCTGCTGACTCATGACTGTGTAGCAACACACAGCTCGAACCACATCATCAAGTTCTAGGAGGTGCAGCAGCTAACGGACTGGTGCGGAACCAACAACCTGTCTCTAAATGTGGACAAAACTAAAGAGATGGTTGTTGACTTCAGAAGAGCACAGAATGACCACTCTCCGCTGAACATCGGCGGCTCCTCCGTGGAGATCGTCAGGAGCACCAAATTTCTTGGTGTTCAGCTGGCAGAGAACCTCACCTGGTCGCTCAACACCAGTTCCATAACGAAGAAAGCCCAGCAGCACCTGTACTTTCTGCAAAGGCTGAGGAAAGCACATCTCCCACCGCCCATCCTCACCATGTTCTACAGAGGGACTATCGAGAGCATCCTGTCCAGCTGCATCACTGCCTGGTTTGGGAATCACACCGTCTCAGATCACAAGACCCTTCAGCAGATATTGAAGACAGCTGAGAAGATCATTGGGGTCTCTCTTCCCTCCATCACGGACACTTACACCTCATGCTGCATCCGCAAAGCCACCAGCATTGTGGACGACCCACACACCCCTCTAACACACTCTTTACCCTCCTGCCGTCTGGTAAACAGTTTCTTCCCTCATGCCATCAGACTCCTCAATACTCAGAAACTGGACTGAAGGAACACACACACACACACA
>CM040986.1:25423938-25436157 GCA_022985145.1 Pangasius djambal | reverse complement strand
CACACACACACACACACACACACACACACACACACGCACACACACATACGCACACACACACACACACCTTCTGCTCAGTGCTATGGTGGTCTTTTTACGTTGATGGCTGGGGTAGCGGAGGGCCAATACTTTTTACAGAACATCGGCTGTGCAGTCAGTGTATAATAGATTCTAATATAAGCTTCTCCACATAAACGGATTGAAAAACATGTAATTGTTGATCTGTTGAAGTTTTCTGTAAGGAGACGTTTATGTAACGTATGGAAGGAGTCTCCAGTGCCAGCGCTTCGTAACAGTCAGAGGTGGAGCTGTAACTTTACGTTTTCAGAAATCTTCAGGACAGAGGAGTTTACGCTTCTTTGCGGTTTCTTTGTGGAGAGAGAATAAAGAGCGGCTGGTGAGGGAGCGACTGTTTATAGCTGCTATAACGTAAGCGACAGCAGGAACTATCATTAAATTGAACTATAAATAAATAAAATGCATGATGCAAACCGAAGGGTTCCATAAGCACGGGTCTGTCTTCAGCCATGTTCAGATGAAGTCATTACCATCACGTGGGCCGCCATGTCGGTTACTTCGAGGCGACAATGTAGACGGTTACACCAAAGTATAAGATCACCGACAGGAATCCACACATACATCCGATCCCCAAGTTCAACGTGTTGTACGTGTTGTGGAGCTCTGGAGAAGCGACGGCAGACTCCCAGAAATGCTCATGTTTCAGCTTCATGTCTGAGGATCACATGGCTGAGTAGTCAGGAGGTGAAAGAACCAGACTCGTGGTGTTACCCCTGATATCGACACTAAAGAGAGGTGAGATAACGAAGCTCTTCACCAGGATCCAGGAAGTGAACTGAGCTGCTTTGTTCTAAATCTAAAGCATTGGAGAAGCACTACGAGAGCAGATGCTGCAATTAGAGATTGTCATCGTATTGTGCATGACAAGAAGCTTTTAAACATTCAGAGAAGAATCTCTCTCTGCACTCTTTAATCCACATTAGACGGGTGCTGAAAGGTGCAAGAGCCACTGTGGGGGTTTACAGATTCTCTACGTAACCTCGATTAGCATTTCAGACCTTCAAAGCTTATATTCTGTAGGATGAGGATGAAAGAGAATGTGAGAAGGATCCCAGCTAAAGCCAAAGAAGGTTCAAGGTCAGTTTTAGCTATCAAGAAGGTTCTAGCGTGCTTCATGACACAGCAGTGTGAGTGTCACTACACACTCCGGTCAAGATTCAATTCGAGTCATGATACTGGCTTCGTGATCAGTTCTATCAATTCGATTCTCCGAATATATAAACAAAATTTAAATGAACAAAATTTTACTTCTGAATCATAAACAATACACAACAATGTGCATTTTAGTGTAAACTAAATACATTGTAAAAATTGCTACAAAAATTTAATATTGTAAACAAAATATACTACAGGTTCACCATCATCTTAAAAATAAATAAATACATTTATAAATTCACCCAAAACTTTTATTGAATAAACAAAGTCTCTGACGCAGGAATAATCAGCGACTGAACGATACTGAGCTCCATAGCAGCGTCTGAGGCGTCATTTCAACCCCGAGTGTGGTGTTCCTGAATCCGGTGTTCCTGAATGTGCTATTCCCGGTTGTGTTATTCCTTGGCATATGTAGATACTCCTGGTACAGAGGGATGAACGGGTAAACGGGTAAACGGGTAAACGGGTAAACGGTCCACTGCAGTGTGTTTGTAATGTAAATGGAGATTAATAGACTCTAATAGAGGACATTCTCACTTTAATTCCTCCGCTATGATCCAGACCACGGCTGCAGTCACTGTGATGTATTAAACAATTATCCAATATGTCACCGAACAAAACACACAGATAAAAGAGCTGTGTGTGTGTGTGTGTGTGTGTGTGTGTGTGAGAGTGTGTGTGTATCTCTGAGGACTCTAAAATATGCAAGGCATAATAAATATTGCATGAAGCAAAAAAAGAAAAGTCACAGTCTTAAAGGCTAAAGAAAGAGCGACACCCCTGTGGCACCTCCATCATTTTTTACTAATATGAGCCCAAAACACAAAACCGTGCGCTCTGATTGGCTGAGAGCTGACAGTATTAGCCGAACGAGGGGAGGAGGGGATTTTTAAAAAATGTAACACACTCACTCTCGAAGTTACTTCCAGTGGAGTCGTATCAAGCGAACTCCAACGAATGATCACTCCAATAGCTATCCAAGCAAACTCTGTAACACACTGCATGTTTTTAAAGTGTGAAAATAATGTGTTTTGTGATTTCACGTTTTATTACACGAATAAATAAATTTCACTGCCATTTTTTTCAGAACAGGAAACTGCGTCGGATCGCAATGAATTCTGGGTGAGTTCTGAGTGAGGGCTCCGCTTCCTCAGCAAGCAGGAGATGGGCTTTGGAGCTAGTTAACTTTCTGGCTGCTAATCAAGCTGGAGAGAAGTTCATTCTGCATCATATTCCAGCCTCTGCCCACCCCGGGGCTCCAGGAGGCCTGCTAACGGACACGTTGGCTCTGATACACTAACACACTCACTTCGCCGTTATCTGTCCGGTACTGGAATAATGAAAAGAAAAGCAGGTGGGAACCAAAAAAAGAGAAAGAATGATGAGAAAGAAAGGATGAGAGAGAGAGAGAGAGAAAGAGAGAGAGAGAGAGAGAGAGAGAGAAAGAGCGAGAGAGAGAGAGAGAAAGAGAGAGAGAGAGAAAGAGCGAGAGAGAGAAAGAGCGAGAGAGAGAGAGAGAAAGAGAGAGAAAGAGAGAGAGAGAGAGACTTGTGGCTTAAACTGGTGTCTTTAAAGTGATGTCTTGATGATAATGGAATGCAACACATGTTCCACAGCCGAGTGTGTGTGTGTGTGTGTGTGTGTGTGTGTGTGTGTGTGTGACTCATATCATAGACACACAGGCAGCACAGGGTTTATCACCGTTACTGAGTGTGTGTGTTATGTGATAACCGTAAAAAGTACAAAAGCCAACAGGTGTGGATTAAAAAAAGGAGACAGCTGTGTGTGTGTGTGTGTGTGTGTGTGTGTGTGTGTGTGTGTGTGTGTGTGTGTATAGGACAGAGCACAGGAATGGACACACCCACACACACACACACACACACACAGAGTCACAGTGTTGGACAAGAGAGACAAAGGGAGGGAGCGGTGGTTTATCCATCCATTCCGTATTCTATTTTCAGCATCTCACACACACACACACACACACACACACACACACACACACAGGCATGTGGTTTGGGACACGTCCTCAGTGGGCTGTCAGTTCATTATGTATTACAGTGACAGAGTCTCAGGCTGTTCCGGAATGTTCTAAACCGCATCACCGCGAGTTCTACATTCTGAACTCCACATTCTAGAACCCTGTAGATCAGAAAGAACATGTCTTTGAGCTGACGCGCTCCGGGTTACTGCACTGCATAGTGATATCTGTCTCTCTGTCTGTCTGTCTCTCTGTCTGTCTGTCTCTCTCTCTGTCTGTCTGTTTCTCTATCTGTCTGTCTCTGTCTCTCTCTGCCTCTCTCTCTCTCTGTCTGTCTGTCTCTCTATCTCTCTCTCTATCTGTCTGTCTCTGTCTCTCTCTGCCTCTCTCTCTCTCTGTCTGTCTCTCTATCTCTCTCTATCTGTCTGTCTCTCTGTCTATCTGTCTATCTGTCTGTCTCTGTCTGTCTGTCTGTCTGTCTGTCAGACGGATGTTAAAGAGGAACGCAGTTGGACAGCTGGATTTTTTTTCGCTCTCTTTAATCACAGCGTTAAAATCAGAACCATGTGTTTGTCGTCTGCTGAACTCATCAGTCTGACCACACGACCTTCACTTTCTTCTCATCTCTGGTTTTCCTCCTTCACTCCCTCCCTCGCTCACTCCTTCACTCCTTCATTCCCTGCTCTGACCTTGCCCAAAGTAGAGCGTGAATTACAAGGTGTTTCCACCAGCTTTGTTCTTTACCAAGAGCAAGCTGATGATGTCATCAAGCAGAGGACCGACCACACGCAGTGTCCCAAACTGCACTCCTCATTACTCAGTAGTGTGGTGAAATATTAAAGTGACTTTTATTGTGGCTGTGTTCCAAACCTAAACCGCACACTACTCTACTAAACAGTGTGTTAAAATCGTACAGGTTACTATAGCAACCACACCAATTCCCGAATCCCAGTGGCGATCCGCGGACTGGTCAACGTTCTGTTTCAGAGCGCCTCTGATCTTCTCGGTAATTTGAGACGTGGCGAGCAAACGGAGTCTCGGCCTCACTCCAAATCAATTACTGCAGACTCGTCAGGGGCCCTAATGCCCCCCCCCCCCCCATTCTGCTTTTTAACTAGAACCATACTCCACACTTTAACCCCCTTCTCGTCTTTCACCCAGATTCCCTTCATCCTTTAACCCCTGACCCCTGACCCCTAGCTTCAATCTCATCACTTTTAGTTACCCATCTCATTTGGTTCTCAATCAAACTTTAGTTTCTTTTTTATCCCATTTTGGTTTCTGCTATCGTGCATGTTTAGCGCAGTAGTGTGTGCACTTGGTGAGGTGGTGCTCCATCAGCACCCTGATGATGTACCAGAACCACAGAGAAGTGAAGTGTGGACAGTGAGTGAGACCTGAGGAATAAAAGATCACGGGTGGAATATGGACAGTTCTTCCTCTGGAGACTGGCTCTCTTCTGTTCTGGTTCTGTTCAGTACGGTTCTGCTTTTGTTTTCTGCTGTTCTGGTTCTGTTCAGTACGGTTCTGCTTTTGTTTTCTGCTGTTCTGGTTCTGTTTAGTACGGTTCTGCTTTTGTTTTCTGCTGTTCTGGTTCTGTTCAGTACGGTTCTGTCCTTGTTCTGCTCTCTTTCTGTTTTCTTCTGGCTCTGATTCTGTTCTGGTTCTGCCAGCTTCATTTATTTTTATTTCAGTGAACACAAATATATTTTCTCTCTCTCAACATTCTTCCAGACAGGAACAGCTGCTCTGTGTCTGTGTGTGTGTGTGTGTGTGTGTGTGTGTGTGGGTGTCTGTATGTGTGTGTCGGTGTGTGAGTGTGTGTGTGTGTGTGTGTGTGTGTGTGTATACATTGTTCTGCAATACGGCTGTCACTCTGGATCTGAGTTAAAAGTTCATGCGTGACACAATCTGACAAACATGCTCCCATTCACGTCAAACATCACACACACACACACACACACACACACACACACACACACACACACACACACACCATTCCTCAACAATGTGACTCACACAGAAGGTCATGCTGAGAGAGATTTAATTGGAACTCTAATACACACTTAAAGATTGTGTGTGTGTGTGTGTGTGTGTGTGTAACAACCACAGAAATGTAGAAGAGGAGACAAATTGGTCACTGTGCTCTTTATGCTCTCCGTAAAACGCTTTTGTCCCCTTCTCTCTCTCTCTCTCTTTCTCACACACACACACACACACACACGGTGCTGTCGTCTCAGAGTCTGACCTTGGTTTTGCGGTGAGGATGTTTTTTACTATATAAGGAATGTCCATGGTGTGTGTGTGTGTGTGTGTGTGTGTGTGTGTGTGTGTACAGTTTTTTCTCTGCTTTATAGATCAGTTGTCTTCAGTACATTTGCCAACAAGTATTTTTTATTAAATGGCCGTCACTTCCTGTCACGTTTGGTGTGAATCTTTATATTTATTTCGGTTTATTTGGACAGATGTAAAACACTCCACCTGTACCACACAATCCAGAACTGATGAGAACAGAAGGCTTCATGTGTAAATGGATCTACTTCCTGGACCGCCAGGGGGTTTCCATCCGACAGAGTTTTCCAGTTTGCTCGTTTACTTTCCGATTTCTAAGAGCACAATGTGTCACCTATAAAAGTTCCCTGCTAGATCTCACTCATCAGCTCGAGTGACTCAGGAGTCTGGTGGTCCTCCACGCAGTCAAAGAACTATGTTTATATATCTGACCTTCTGTTCTACGTCCTTTCATTCCAGACTACTATGTCAGTTTCATTTGGAACCAGTAGAGGCCCTGAATCAAACTCATCAAAGGGTTCATAACACAGACGAGCACTCACATAGTGCCAATGCCATATTTTACTGAGACTGACTAATGACACTGAGTAATAAATACTGCTTCCTAAGGAGGAAAAAAATCACTCAGGGCATTAATTCCACTTCCTAACTAAGAAGAATACTTCTCAGATTATTGATACTGCTTCTTAACGAGATAGAAAATCACCCAAGTGCCGATATGGTACTCTTTTGAGGGTAAGAATGTCTCAGAGTATTAACACTGTACTCTATTGAGGGTGAGGATCATCCAAACTCACCGGAGAGCGAATGGGTTGTGAGTCTGTAGAATCTGGTGAAGGTAGATTCATAAATGTCCACATGACACTCCCCTAAGTGCTGCCCAGGGGGTAGCCATCTCGTGTCGAATCGTGTTTAATGGAAGAAGGCAACTCTTGACCTGCGTTCCTGCATGTGCATATGTAATCACGTCCTTCACCCAAAGTGCTAACCCTCCTTCAGACAGCAGAACCCCTTTATGATGCTCCCCAAAGCACACAGAGAGCTGATGAGTGACCAGCCAACTGGCCGTCACTTCTACACAGTGCTTGAGATCCCTCACTGGCACATTCTCACCTGTAAGCACAGACAGGACAATACTGCCATTACAGCATCTTTAAGAAGAAGGCTGGGTTTGAGCTCAGCCACTGTGAGCTGACCAATAACGCTCGCAAAAACGCAGTCTTAAAGGAGCCGTCCAGACAAAAAAATAAATTTAATATATTATTTGTCATGGTGCATAATATTCTGTTGCATGGTATTGTATTGCTCATTGTCAGTGTTTGATCAGAATTCATCATTTTGTTTCAATGTAGAAAAACTACAATACGCAGCATTCAGTAGGCAAATATGTAATTCAACCATCAGGGTCCCTACTGTGATCAACCAAAACCAGACCTCCAAATCAGACACCTCAGCCTCCGTACAGAGCGGTACAGTGTAGTGGTTTTTAAAGATCAGCCAGAATTTGCTTTCTAAAATCTCGCATTGTTCAAACTATCAAATTGGACACATTTCCAAGCTAACAGAAGGTCAAACCTACAAAAGGAACTAAAGAAAAGGTAGAAAAACTAGTTAATATCCATTTTTGAAATGTTGATCGTCACTCATGTATCTACTAGCAAGATGGCTAAGTAAGATCACTAACATGAAGGTAGATAATCATATAATCATGTAATCATTGCTAGCTAACTTTATGGTAGCTACTTATGTTTTGTTAACTTCAGTTATTTGGTTCAGTGTAATTTTGAAAGACCTGCAATTGCTCTCTGCTTGCCTCCTGTTGCTCTTCTCGCTGATGCATATCTTCTTCTGTATATTCTGACTCAGTGTGCATGGCTGGATGTCACTGTGCAACACTAACTCAAAAAAAATCCTCATCCGTTGAGACATTTTTGCCGTGTGAGTAATCCACTTGCTCCATCACAACAGTTTGCTTACAAAGCAGTGATTGCTTACATGCCATTAGTTAGTGAGCACCACCTTTCATTCTATCCTTCTCCCCCACTCCACTGAAAATATCCACCCTAACTATTATAGTCTTTCAAACTTTGTGTCCATTTGCAAGATACGTAACCTGGGCAAACATAAGGGGTTTACATCTGATGTACTGATGATTACAGTTTTGATTTTGGCGAGAGTGTTCCTATACGTGAAAGCCATTTATATCTGCATCTTCCATTTGCTCAAATGAAAACTTGCACAAGCTGTTTTGTAAAAATTTCAGATTATGTGCTCCCACATTTAGGGTAGCCTCAGAAAGAAACGCTTCTAATCACACAGTGAAAAACAAAGGGGTTACGTCACGTCACGTCACAGTGAAAAACTTTTCTACTTGCCTGCATAGAACCAGCATGTGGATAGAGCTTGCACAACTGCAAATGTGTGTGTCTGACCCCATGGTTAGTATGTTGGGGTCACCCCCAGGGGCCAGACCAACCCCCCCACACCCCACACCCCCACCTCCGGGACTGATGGTCCACACTAGCACATGCAAATGTACCTGAAAACGTACTTGCAGAAGTACTAGCCATATCACATCCACCCAAACATTATACCTCCACACCAGCAGATGTTCCCCTTCCTCCCCAAATACTAACTCCTTCATCACCTACCAAGCAATTCTTTCCCAAGTTCAAGTTCAGTCAGTGCGAAGTCTTGCCAACTTTAAAATTATGAACTTTGTATTCTGTTATTGCTATTTCTGTGTTTTGGCCCTTGCCTTGTTGATCGAGTACTCTTTGGATTTTCCCTACTGTCTGGTTTACTCATGAATTTCTGTGTTTGAACATTTCCCTCTTTCTGCCTCTAATCTTGGATATTGGATTTTATAAATAAACTTCCAGCACACAGAGTCCTGCCTGTTACACCACACAGCCTTCATTTTGGAAGATTAGGGTCTCTTCCTCTGTCACTGCAGCCAGTTTCCCCACTTGTTTATTAAGTCAGAGCTTCAACATGAACTAGAGCTCATCAGTGAAATCAGCAGACTGTAGAAGAGTCCAGCCACATGTGTTTGGTGTACCACACAGTGGATCAGGAACCTGTCCAGACAGATTAGTTGGAGAATCCAACTTGAATTGTGCAAAGGCTGCTATTCCGTGCTGCTGCTGCTACAGTTCTCCTATTTGGCACAATAATCCACACAACCCTTGAAGGGGTTCTTAAAATAAATGCAATACAAGCCACACAATTTTCATTCCAGAGGCACTGATCTCAAGCCCAGCATTTGTGCATCGGACACTGCAGCCAGCGCGCCTGCTGTTTTATCCAATCACATCTTCAATGAGCCCTTACCCAGAATCCAGACAGGACACGTCTCAGCTACACACGTTTTTTTTTCTTTTGAATGATACGTATATCAACTGTTTAATGTTTAATAGTTAATGAAATAAGCCTAGTTCAAGAACTAAAAACCTAGTTAGTTTGTTTCATTTTCCACGCAAGTTTAACTTACATTTGAACACACCCGAGTTCTCCAGAAATGCCAAAACGTCTGTTATAGAGGCAGTCACGCTTCTTTATGATTAAATAATCTTCATTAGTAACACCTGGCCACTAATTACTCTCTTAATGATTGTGGAAGTAGGAAGGGGGTACTTATTTCTTCCCTCATGGTTTCTGAATGTTGGTTTGCTTTTTGGGAAAAAAAAGACTCCATATTGAAACCTGTTGTGTTTCTGTTGTCACCTGAGGTTATTTGTTTGTTTACAGAAGTTGGTGAGGACCACACGATTATTATTTGGGTCCTGATAATAAATAAAAACATACAGTTGAAGGAGGGTGCACTTTCTTTTTCCCATGACTGTATACTATTTTCAGCTGAGTGCATTTTATATTCAGTTTTATTTATATAAAGCCCTTTTAACAATGGACATTGACATAAAGCAGCTTTACAGAAATCTGGGTATAGATCTAACATCATCCCCCTTGTTTTGGAAGGATAACGATGTAAAAACAGATCTTTTGAAAAATATTAGAAATGTGCATCAAGTTAACAATTTATTTAAAGTAAAAATATTATAATTACAGAAAATTCTTCCACCTTTTGTTACTTTATATTGTAGGATGTGATGCTCAAGCTCGAGTCTTACGCTCCTCTAATGAACCACAGAAAAGCTCAGGCACTTGTCCAGCCATATTGGACGGAGGATCCACTTAATTTTGCCAAATCTGCCGTTCAGTGCTGCTGCTGTACTTCAATGCGCCGTTGCATTCCCGCCAACAGTCTCCTACCCGCTGCCAGCTCCTCTAATCTACGTTCCAGAGCAGTAACGGCACTCGCTCCCGATCCATGTGACTGATCAGTGGAATCTGCTTTTGTTCCTTTCTCTTCTCAGCGGTTTTGCAGCCATATCTGCTGTTTGCTTCACAGCCGCAGCAGAGACAGGGGGTGAATAGACAGCAGTGTCTTCATAAGCCTGGGAGATGCTTTTATCACTACAATAAAGAGTTCATTTTTGGTGCTCATCTTTTCTGCTGACTTTTGAACAGACTGCTCAGACGTGTAACTGTACAAGCAGAGAGGTAATGCACATCCAGCTGTGAAATTCACTGTACGGATTTCTTTGTGTTAGATCAACTCCCTCACTGGAGATCAGTGTGCACTGCACATGTTTATTTTCCATTAAATGGCTGAAATACTGTACATTTTAATTAGGGCTGGGCGTTATGACAAAAGTAGCATATCACAATACTTTCTATTACACACAATATGTGTCATGATACTGTATACAGGCTAATGAACTGCCAGAAAAATAGTTGCATTAAAAAGATAAACTACTATTTATAGCAACAGGATAAAATAAAGGCTAAAAAATGCAATTAATTTGAATAAATTCTAACGACAATTTTTTTAAAAATCAATCCTGTCCGGTGTGGGTGAGTCTGTGCCCATGACAGCCTCAGATCCTGTTCTTGGATGACAGGAGAGGAACCTGATGTTGTCTTCTGCTGTTGTAGCTCATCCACCTCAAGGTCTGCTGTTGTGTGTTCAGAGATGCTTTTCTGCTCACCGCAGTTGTAAAGAGTGCTTATTTGAGTTACTAATGACTTCCTGTCAGCTCAGACCAGTCTGGTCATTCTCCTCTGATGTTTTTTTCACACCATTCTGTGTAAACTCTAGAGACTGCGGTGTGTGAAAATCCCATTAGATCAGCAGTTTCTGAAACACTCAGACCAGCCCATCTGGCACCGACATCCAATGACCAGCAGCAGTGAAATGATCTCTATAAGAACCCATGATGCCAACTTGAATGTGACCACTTTGGGAGATCTATTAAAAAAACCCTAGTGACAAAAACCATATTCATTTTTATTTGCCTTATTAACGAGACAAAGGTAACTCAGCTTGTCATGTTGCCGAGAAACCGCAAAGAAGTGTAAACTCAAAACTTAACGTTACAGCTTCATCTCTGACTGTTACAAAGCGCTGACACTGGAGACTCCTTCCATAAAGGTTAATAAAATGTAATGTCAAGAAAACTTTGCCGTATCGCTCTGTATACATGTTTTAATCTGTTTACGTGGAGCGTCTGCTGTATACGTCCCTGTGAATGAGCTGTTACTATAGAAACGCCAAAGTATTGGAACGAGTGCATTAATATAAACCTGTGATTTGCAGCTGCACTACTGTCAGAGCTGCTGTTATAGAAAATTCAATCAACAGCTCTGTGTGTGTGTGTGTGTGAGTGTGAGTGTGAGTGTGTGTGTGTGTGTGTGTGTGTGTGTGTGTGAGACAGCTGGATGCAGACAGCAGTGTGTTATCTGTGTCTCTGATCTCAGTAATGGATGATCAGATTTTCTCCCAGAATAGCGCAGACTGAAACACACACTGACTTCTTCTTCTTTAAAATTACAGAAATAAAGTGACGTGCTCGTGAGAACGTCTCTGTGTAGCTCAGGAGCCGAGGTTATCATTCCCTCGGCCCATCGTATCGACCGAGAGCTGAGAGCCTCTGATTGAGTTCGAGGTGGGGTAAGAAGCTTTTCTGCGTAAAACTCACACTCTTTCTCTTCAACTGCAGGGAAATGAAATGCGATCGATTTCCCAGAATGCAATTCTGAGCTCATTGATTGCCTGCGTGCACTATATATAGAGATTTTTAAAAAAGAAATTTCCCCTGAAGGGTTCACAGGAGGATATGGAGAGCATGCTGGCAAAGTATACAAGGCCAGGAAAGCAATGAAAACATGCAATAGCATAAAGCATGTGAGTGAGGAGAGCTAAGCACTGAGGACATGGAAAGTGTTTACGAAGCGCCGAGGCTGGAGAAGGTTAGCGAGGCGTTATCTACTGAGGATATGGAAAGCATCGTTAGCAAAGCGTGATGGTTTGAGTATCAGTATGATGGTGCTGTATAGCTGCAACGGGCCAACAACGTGTCTGTGGAGTGAATCAGTCAGAAGGGAGACACTGGCTTTCTGCTCTCACTTCCTCTGTGTTTATTCTGCACACACACACACACACACACACACACACACACACACACACTAGAAACTTGTGAAAGAAACTTTACTGAAGTAAGAAGTACTCACACATACAGGCAGTACTAATATACATACAGCACGTATGACTCCTCCCTCCCGTCCTCACCTGCCTCTACAGAGGAGCGATAGAGAGCGTCCTGACCTGCTGTCTCACCGCCTGGTGCAGGAACCACGCAGCCTCCGACCGC